>QLPI01022416.1:0-17384 GCA_003314275.1 Chroogomphus rutilus
TATGGTCTAGCGGAGTAGCGGAGTCCAATAACAAGCAATAGATAGAGGAGTAGAGAAACCATAACAGTACCGAGGATCCAGTAACTCGGCGGTACCGACTAAAATACTCTGTTAGTAACCAAGTACAAGTCACTCGACGAGTTGTTCTTGGCTTGACGCACATATCGGTCACATTCCTCATTCCCATCCCACACCCCTTGGTCCGCCTCACCTCGGGACTTCCTACCCTTGTGTTATCCTCGGTTACAGCCCTTGTTTTATAATCGGGCATTTCCTATTGTCCTATCCTCGGTCACATTCTTATTATCCTATCCTTCATTGTTCTATGCCCACTTACATTCCTTTATTCTAATTTTACTCGTTGTGGACAATGACCGCATGCTCTCCATACCTTGTTGTCCCACATTCCTTATTCCACATGTCGCTTCTTAACCTATATAAGGTAGGACATGCATGTAAATACTTCCTCATTCTGGGTATCGACTAGGCTTAGGCCCTTCTACCTTCTTCTCCTCTGTTAAGCCCTCGACTCGGGCCGGCATCATCAGCATCCCCCCAAGTATCTGTCTGTTGCAAATCCAGTGGCACGCATGGCAAGTAGGGTGCAATGCATGAGCACGTTGAAGCCAACGCCACTACTCTTGGCCTGCAGGACTTGGCCATAGTCCGCCCGACCTTTCACCAACACCCCTCGGCAGTACCGAAGTCCGTCAGTACCCGAAGCTTGACATTCTGTAGGGAAATTCTTATCAACAATTCATCCTGAACAGATTAAAAGGTTAAACCTTGATGGCATGGGTCTCAAGGTTAGACACTGTCTGGCTTCTCTTGAGTTTAGGCATCTTCTAGTAGATTTTTTGACAGCAACAGACACCTCAGACTGTCACTAATACCGGTGGAAATGACTTTCCATATATGGAATATTTCCTCATATAGGTGATTATGTCAGCACAAAAATTTTATGACCAAAAATTTTTTGACAGTGTCAGACTGCTAAAAAATATGAGTAGAATTTTAGGAAGATGTTTGAAAGTTTGGATATACTACATTTGTAATAGTGATTTTTTTCAAAAAGTAAAACCAAGACTATGTACATATAGTTCTATGCCATTGATCTGTGGTCTCAGAATAATTTTTTTGTCAATGTTGCCAGATTCTTGTGCAAAATGGTGGATTGACACTTGAGTCTTTTGACCTTAGTAGAAACTGTTTGTCCATTACCTTAAAAGAAAAGAAAAGGAGACCTAGGTGTCATTCTCTAACATTCCTGCCCTGGTATTCAAGTATGATTTACTGAGCTTTGGTTCACTCATGTTATAGTGCATGCCTCAGATTGATCTAACAAATGGCCATGCATCCCATGCAACCATGACCCACCATGCTCAATTAGCACTGCTGAAGGTCAAGACACTTTCCATCTTCCCAATCCCACATCCTTGCAATCCTGTGATCCACATCTGGTGTTTCTGAGGTTCCTTGCAGTTCATCCCTTTGTTCTTTTTCACTCTTGTATTTTGGTCTCCTTGTATTCCCTGTCCTTGTTCTTTGTCTGAACATTAGAATTACCAGGGGATTCTATATGTATATAAACCTCCAGTTGACTGGACTGCTCACTAGTTTGAATATTAACTTAGTCTTCCCAAAATACTCATGTTCTTCACAAATCCAAAAATAAGGGACAGATTATCGAGGAAGGCACAACACATAAGTTAAAGCCAAGTCTCTACAACTGTGAATGTCCAGTATCAACTATCTCATAGTCTTGTCATGAGTCAACCACCTGCCCTTAAGCACTGGCATTTTATCATCCATCCATCCATCCACCTTCCATCCTCCACCTTTTCCCTATGGCAATCTGACCATCCGACCTCTGACCCCCTGCCAGCCATGGATAGGCTAGTCTCCCTGTGGAAACCTACAGAAAATTATTAACTAAGCACCTGAATCCCAAACTTAACAACTCAGTCATACCAGCTGAAGGTCCTTATTATAATTCCATATACAATGAACAAGTGAAACATTTACATACAAGTCACCTATGTATCTTTCATCTCAGCTTGGTATGTTCAGTTTATCACATCCACTTTCCACTTCACTATAGGGAAATGAGCTCAAATTTTCTAGTACAACTTCAATAGGCACACAAGGGAAATTTAGACTAAATAAAATAAACTCCTCGGTGTGGTCAAACACTGAGGAGAAGAGAAATAGCAATGCACAGTGAGAGTGCACATATACTATGCTTCTGGTGATATCATACTTGACTGGGAGTGAAAAGAAATTGAGCAATAGAGCATGCCAGCAACTTCCAAATGGAATCAAAATATGATGTTCACATCATTAAAAATACAAAGAATAAGAGATAAAAGCAAAGGAAAAATAACGAAAAATAAGAAGAAAATACTTGATTTCTCCTAAACTCTTTGATCAAGAGATTGGAGAAAATAAGTATTTATTTATTTATTATTATTTTATATTTGGCTTGGATATATTGGTGGGGTATGTACCAGAATATCTTGATGGGTGGTTGGGACAGATGGATTGTTAACTCACAATCTGTTGCCTAAATAACTTAGGTATATTCAAATAAATATTACAGTGGTTGATAGTCGCTGAGAAGTGAAATAACTTGGATTGTCAAATAAATTCTCTAATAACCACTGCCAAAGTTGCTCATTTCTTACATGGTTATGGGCTCCAGAGAGCAACCAGAGAAACTATCTCTTATTATGGGGAAGCTAGCTACTGATGGATCTAATTAGCCCTTGTGGTAAGCCACTCTCCTTAGTTATTTTGAGTCTAAAAACTTTCTTAAACATATAAAAGGAAAAGCAGATAGGCCACCTGATCCTCCTACTTTTCCCAAGGCACATGTTCTCACAGATGATGTGGAGGCCAAGCTAGAGAAGGCTGAGGAGAGACTTGAAAATTTTTGACCAGAGAAGGGCTTGTCAAGACTCAAATATTAGTCTCAGTGTTAGAGTCACTAGCCTTGATACTAGAGAAGAAGAAGAATGCCAAAGGGATCTGAGATTACTAGTAGCAGAAATGGTAAAAATATCCAAGATGATTGTCACCAGTATCCAGAGACAGCTCTAGAACAGAAGTACTTGGAGGATGATGATCTCAGAGAACACCTAGACATGGCACAAGATCTTTATACTAGACTCAATGACATGGGGGCCAAAATCTTAGAAGCAGAGTTCCTTGATATTTTAATAGCCTCACTGCCACTGTTTTGGAACCATTTGTAAGGTGACCCAAGACCATGATAAAACTCTGCCCTAACCACCTGGCTCTAGCAATCCAGCAGTTGATCCCAAACTGCTACATTTGCTGAGCGATATCACCTGTGCACATCTGCATGGCCAGGTAGCTGAGGACTTGCAGGGTCACTTGGTTATGGACACAGCACCATGATATCAATGCCCCTGTGATGCATTATATGTTCAGTAGGGGACAAAACCATTCAAGTGTTTTGAACATTTGTGTTGTACTGTAAATAACGGGAGGATTACATAATCAAACAATATGACGTAATTAGTGGAGATAGCCCTGCTTTTGAACTTGTGGTCACAATCAAGATGATTATATAACTCTCAATATTCATTGAGATATTAATTATTTAAAAAAATAAAGCATTTGAACGGTTTTGTCCCTCACAGTTATTAATGCAATAAATTGTATATACAGGGCTGGAAATCACATGACAAGTCATGTGACATCATGTAAACCTTTTTATAGTTTGTTTCTGTCCAAACACAGCCAAACATCCCTTGTTCAGAACCATGAAGCCACTCTCTGCTGCTAAAGTTGACTCTATCATCCAATTGCTCAAAACTGGTCATTCTAGCCACTAAATCTCCTCTTACCTTGGTGTCTCTGTTGGCTCTATCTCTACCAGTCGCAGGAAACACTGTCCTGATATACCCAAGGCCACTGGTAGTCACCCATCCAAGATATCCCCCTCCAACATCTACCATATCATATCACTCATGCAAAGAGAGAAGATTGAGAATGCAACCCAGAGTACCTAGGTGCTCAAAAACATTCTCAATGAACCAGTGACATCCAAGACTGTAAGGAGGAACATGAAGAAGGCTGGGATGAAGGCAGTTGTAAAGAGAAAGAAGCCACTTCTTAGTGCAAGGCATAGGAAGGCAAGGAGGGAGTTTGCAGAAGCTCATCTAGAGTGGACTCTAGAGGACTGGAAGTGTGTTATCTGGTCAGATGAGACCAAAATCAATTGATTGGGGTCAGATGGAAGGAGATGGGTGTACAACAAGGCTGGAGAGCCTTTGAATGATAGGCTAGTTGAGGGAACACTGAAGTTTGGTGGAGGTTCTGTGATGGTATGGGGTTGTATGTTGTGGGAAGGACCTGGCTATGCTGCCAAATTGATGGAAGGATGGATGGGGAGTCTAGGTGTATGTCCCGGGTGACTATGGGGATGGGGTTATTTAGATAGACAATTGTTTGTAATAACTATCTAATAGATGTGTTTGGAATCTATTGTATTCCACTATAGACAACCCTCCGCGTGATATGAAGGTTTTAGGTTTGGCTAAGCGCCAACCCAGGGAGGTGGCTATGGGGGGTGCGGGAATGAGTGACAGTCGTTTGTGAACGACTCTGGTACTGTCAGCGTATAGTACCAGCATGAGTGTGATGCAATACGTATCGGGAATTATTCCCAGTATGTCCGGACAACAATAATATTGCCCTGATGAATCTAGCCCGATATGGCTCGGGGTCACGTGACTGTATCTGTGAATATGCAGGGGGCCAAGTGACTGCCTGGTAATGATGGTCTCTATAGAAAGTGTGAGTAAAATCGCAATTAAATCGTAGTAAACTCAATGTGATGTTCCCGTTGGGTCTGGGGATGTGAGTGATGATGATAAAGCTGATAGCCTGGTATAATAACACGAGCGATCCAAACTTCATCGATTACGACGATAAACAATGTTCTTTGAGTGCGAGACTGATTTGTTATTTCCTATCTATCTATGCTTTATAGAGATTTCAAATCCTGACAATAATGTCCACCGTAACTACCCTGAGACGGTGTCTATATGTGGATGACCTGATGTGGGTCGCCGCATTCCTCAATCTATTTCTGTCCTTTTATCCGCATGGCTCTACTAAATGTGAAAATACTTTCTAATGCCTCTTGTAGTGTCCTTGACTCTAGCCTTGATATCGAACTTCTTTCTCCTGCCGGTGAGTACGTGTCACCTGCATATATGCGCCCCAAAGACATTTTCTCTTATCTCCTATCCCGTGAGTGATACACCTCCCTGTTCCTATATGTCCTGCCACCTATACCATATACCCATATACTCTATTCCGGGTGCATGTGTCTCATTCTCATCCCATGCATATCCCTCCTCTATGGGCGCCTAGCATATAGGCCGCCATGTCTCTATCCGCCGTGTTTACATATGAGGGCAGTGTTCTGTATATACTTTTGGATAACTGTAATACTACTTTTTAGTTCATTCCGGGGCTCTGAATTATAATCTCTAAGTCTGTCTCTCTGCATGTGTGCACCTTCCTATGCTCCCGATCCTATGTCTCCTCCTAATTCTCCCCCGATCCCCTGTCTCCTCTTTCTCTCATCTCAACAGGGAGTTGTACAGGCAGATTTTGGATGATGAGCTTCAGGTTAGCCTGGAGTATTATGGTAAAGATTCTACTGACATTATTTTTCAACAGGATAATGACCCCAAGCACACATGCAAGAAGGCCACTGAGTGGTTTTCTGACCATGGCTATGAGGTCATGAAGTGGCCAGCTCAGTCCCCTGACCTAAACCCCATTGAACACCTCTGGACTATTGTCAAAAAGTGCCTTTCTGACTATGAACACCCCCCTAGTGGAGTGCATGAGCTATAGGAGAGGATTGGAGTGGAATGGGAGAAGATAGAGCCAGAGGTGTGTCAGAAGTTGATTGAGAGCATGCCTAGAAGGGTGCAGGCAGTGATGAGTGCAAATGGGGGCTTTACCAATTACTGATATATACCATTTCTTGTTTAAAAAATGTGAGGGACAAAACCGTTCAAATGCTTCATTTTTTTAAATAATTAATATCTCAACGAATATTGAGAGTTATGTAATCATCAAGTCCAGAAGCAGGGCTATCTCCACTAATTACGTCATATTTTTGATTATATAATACTCCTGTTATTTACAGTACAACACAAACATTCAAAACACTTGAACGGTTTTGTCCCCTACTGTACACCTGCCTGCAGCCCGATCCCACACACGTTTGTACTGCCACTGACTTTGCAAATGCCCTAAGAAATCACAGAAGCTGTGCTTGTCATGTAGCTCTGTCTACACTTGCAGACATATAAAGCTGCTCCCCTGCCCTGTTTATGTTCCTAGAACTAAGCCAAAGTGTGTTGGTAATGCCACCTGCTCCCATGCCACTGTCCAACGTGAGGGGCCCTGCACTGAGGTAACATTGGTCTGCATTCAACATGTATTGTATTACATTGCATGGCTCCTACTATACAACCACCAAGATTTTCTCAATGTTCCCCTTCTGTCTCTGCCACATGTGCTATCACATCACGAATGTAAGAATTGCTGTAACTCAACATCAACCATGTTCTTGAACATGGTACTGTAGAAGTGGGCTGGACACCATAACCTGCTTGTGATGAATGAGGTGCAGCTGACCTCAGTATAAGTGGGCCTGGCTTGGTAGCCCTTTCAGGTGTCCTTTGGTAGTCTCTATGTATAGGTTTGCCAACTCCCTTGTATTCATTTTGGCAGCCTCACGTTTGTTTCAATGGTCCATTTCATGTTGGTTTGGTATCCCTTGCATGTATTCAGTGGACCAGGTGTGTCTATGTCTATATTGGATTGCCACATTCTAGAAAGGGGGTAATGTCAGGGGACTACCAGTTTTTTCCCATTTCTTTCCTTTTCTTCCCCTTATTTCCTTTGTTTTCCTTATTCCCCTTGCTTCTGTTACTTCCTTAGTCATTTCTTTATTCTCCTTCTTCATCTTCATATTGTAATCCATTTCCCTTTATTATATTTTGTCTTATTTGCTAGCTGTGGCATGGTTGTTATGTCAAAGTCACAGTAGCTATACAGTCACTGCTTAGGTAAGGGGGTCCTGAGTTCTTTTTCTTCTGGACCTCCCTACCAGGTAAGCAGCTCACATGTAACTAGTTACATTAACCCTTATATATTTACTTCTAGACCTCCCTACCAGTGTGTTAAGTCCATGTGTCAGGCACTTAGCTAGATACTTCCAAAGGGGTTTCCAGAGGCTTCAAAGGGTTTCTGGGAGAGGGTCAAGATTCCAGTGGTGGAAGAGGCCAGGGATTGGATTTGTGGATGGAGGTAGAAAGATGGAAAGATGGGAAGCACCGGAGACTTAGGATTGGTCATGGTATTAGGTTGTTATGACTAGTCATTTGAGTATTCGAGGTCAAAGGGGCTTGGCTTCAACTTATGTGTTGCACCCTCCTCGATCGTCTGTCCCTAATTTCAGAAAGTCGGAAAGTTTACTGGAACTGAATTGGAAACTATGATGCAGATGAAGTCGATATTTGTACTGGCTAATAGTCCAGTTGACTAGGGGTTTATATACATGTAGTTAGTCCTTGTACTATCTATTGCCGAGTAAAGACAAGGGGAAGAAGGAAGTACAAGGGGCTAATAGAAAAGGGAGAACAAGAGAGTGAAGTATGTGATGATCCTGCGTATCATTTATCAAAGAGTAGAACCTAGGTCACAGAATCGTAGGGTTTGGGATTGCAGAACTTCAAATTGGTACAATGGATTTACAGAAAATAATTGTTCCAGACTTTTAATGGTCAGAAAGTCCCAGAAAAGGTGTAGGTGGTTGCGGGGACTAGTATGGGTTTATTGGGGGCATGGGCCAGAACAGTATCCCCCCACTAGGACCGTCCCTTAAGGTCCTAAGCTTATTCTTGTGGTAAATTGAGCGGAGAAGGATGCGGGAGTATCTTTAGGCATATTGGAACATAATGGGTATTTTTTCCAAGTGCTTGTCCGTTGTTTATATAAAGGGGCTTTTTCTCTTTCCTTGTAGGCTCCTTTCCTGCCCCTACCCATGTCTGAACTGGAGCAGAATGTTAAGGCAGAGGTTTTGGAGTAGATGCGGGCCTTCAAGGCCAAGTATGCAAAAAAGTTTTTCATATTGGAGGCAGAAGGGGCAAGGAAATGGGAGGCCTCCCAGAAGGTTGAAGAGCACCAGAAGGCTGAAGCCTGGAGGTTGGAGAAGGAAAAAAGGGAGGCAGAATGGAAGAAGGAGAAGGAAGACCGTGCCATGGAGCAGGATGCTAGGGTGCTGGAGCATGAACTCCTTGCTAACCAGGAGGCTGAGAACCCAAGAGATGTGCCAGCCTAGGGAGGCTTCACTATCACACTGGGATTCGAGGATGGAGGCATTTTTCCCCAGGGTACCAATGAGTCCAACGATTCCTCGATGAACTGTAGCATTTCCATGGATCCAGAACCTATTCCATCACCTACTGGGTGGAATCCAGAGGGTGAGGGGGCTGTTCCTTCTGTGCCTGTGGCTGGGTCAAGTACCATTGCAAGAGATGCAGAGAGGAAGCATCGGGGTTACCAGAAGGAGGAGGCCTGGATTTCTGAGGCCCAAAAATCCTATGAGAATCAGGTGGTTTGAAATGTGTGGGCAATTGGGAAGGCAGTGGATCTTGGACCCTTTGAATCCATTCATCGAGTGCTGCTCCGACAACATCCTGATTTGTATCAGGCTGCCACCTCGGGGTTTCCTTCATTCTTGAGGTCGGAACCCTGCAATCTCTGCCAGAGATAAGAGAAGGACTGTGAGTGGTCTATGATGGTTAAGACTTGTCTTCCCTGTCGGTCTAGGAGGGTAAGGTGCAAGGTTCATGGGGTACCAGTGACAGTAAAGCGATCGATCTCAACCATGTTCCAAATTTGACTCTGATGGTGCTCATCCCATATCACCTTCACTGTCACCACATCACACAGCCAACCATTCTATTCAGCACTCCAATCTTCAGACTTCCCAAATTGTCATCATGTCTTCTTCAGAGCTCATTCCCATGCAATGCTACAACACCCATGACACACAGATCCAGGCAGAACCATTAACATATCATTATCTTTGCGAAACCCCCTCCAGCACATTTCTCACTCAGAAGACGATCCCATCCAATCTACACTCAGTCATATGCAATAGGAGATGTTGTGATGAATGGTGGAAGGAATGGGGAGAAGAGAGTGAAGGATGAGAAAAGGACAAAAACATGTTTGAGTACATTTTTGATTGTATGACAAGGAAGAATAGTGTAAAATAGTGTACAGAACAAGTATTAGTGAGCATGCAGTGGAAAGTAGTATATTACACAGACTTACTAGTAGTTACCGTGTGAGAGACACAAACAGGTGGTGACTTAGACGCTAAGCGCCCAGATGATCAGGAGATGTAGGGGCTAGAAGAGTCAGAATATATTGAATACGGAAGGAGATAAAGGGAAAATGGATAGGAGGACATCCAGGGGATATAAGAGAAGAGACTCACGTATAAAGGAACAAGAATTGAGGGAACCGGGGCGCATATATGCAGTCACCGAGGACAGATGACTGAGAAACAGGAGAATAAGACACGGGACATGACTCAGAGAGGCAATAATTATTGCAGACAAGAAGGGAACAAAGGGAGAAGCAATTGTATTCAAAGGGCACCACTGACAGGTGTCATATCTCTATGAAGATCTCATAGGGGCAGCCCACAGTGGGCCGACCCTGCATATGCTCCACATAATCCGTTAATTACGGATCATATTATAATCAAGGGATTTACTTGTATAAAGAGAAAGTAACTACAACAAATATTACTAGTCTCTCATACTGAAAAACCCCCTACACTTATATTTGATATCTACTCAACGCGCTCACGTGACGTCAAGCTGCATTGGGTCAAAACCTCCATCGTCGTCATTCAAGGCTACGGACCCAGCAGGGATAATTATATAGGTGCCACACATCACACTCACACTGTTATTAATCTACTTTATTGTTGTGGATCATCAACAATCAACCTATATGACCTTCAGTCACATCGCTGCCAGCTCCTCGGACCAGCGCTTACATCTGATCGACCCATTGTGCATCGCCAGCGTAGCAGCATATAATCACACAAAATATTAGCTACACATCCTATAGCTACGAGATTTTGTACCATAGTAGCTAGTCTATCTACCAATCCATATTGCCCATCACATTATTTAAGAGGAGATGCAGTCTATTTCTCAGAAAGTCAAGAACCATACATATTTCTTGGAATGATCGTTGCTTGGACAGTGGCAGTGCTGTTAAGATTCAGAGGATGTCCTGCAATTTCGAGTCCCAGTTTGAACAGTGTTAATGGTTCAGTTGTAGATATTAACATGCTATCAACAGGTTCTAGTCTAAGAAGGGATCTATACATGGTACCGTTTGTCTAAGGGATGGTATGGGTTCCGCGATGGTCAGGGTTTCCTGAGCAGAATTTTTGGATGGTTGGATTGAGTGCTGAGTGAAACTGCAGGCTCAACAGTACCAAGAATCAGTTGGGATGAAGATCTGAACAAGTAGTACTCAATGCCCTGTCATCAATGGATCGTGGTGGGTGAGCGTATAGTGTCTGGGCAACTAGAATCTGACATATTTTCAGAGGGTCAGAGGTATTTCTGAGGAAATGGGTTGGATTTTGATGATTGGTCAGGTGTTCAAATTTCTGAGAGAGTGGATGCATTGTTTTGGTTTACTCCATAAGCACTGTTGGTGTTCAATGCAAACAACTGGTGCTGGAGTCAGAGGCCTGTGCTTCTATGCCTTGGATTCCAAAGCATCTGTAGCTTCAGATTTCTCCTTGATTTCCTCTATTACAGAGGCTGCATACCCCTTGGTGACTGTGGTGGTGGATCTCAGGCATTCCTTGGCTATGTGGCCTGATCTGCCACAGAAGAGGCAGATGTTTTGTTCAAAGTGGTGTTGCCATTCTTGTGGTGTAAGTTTTCTGTCTTTACCAAGCTTGGATGAAAGGTCCGTGGTAGTCCTGCTGCCACCGGATGGGGTCACTGGTTGGCCTGGATTGGCCATCCTATTGCCTATATTAGGGGCCAAGTACATGTTTGCCAGGGCCTTCCCTCTGTCATAGGGGCAGTCAAAGTTCTGGGTGAAGGAGGACTCCCTGGTGCCTTCCAATTGTCGTTCCCAATAATGGGCATTGATGGATTGGGACAGGAGGTGGAGTTAGAGCAGGGAGTGGGGTTTTCTTACTCTGGAAATCTCATCCTTGATCCTGCCGGGAAGTCTGTTGTAGAACTGGTGATGGAGTGTGGCATTGCTCCAGTGGACGCAGGTGGCTAGTTGATTGAATTCGACTATATATTTCATGATGCACTGGTTATTGCACATGTGGAGGTTCTCAAGGTCTGCTTCGGCCTCTCCTTCTGGGTCGTGGGGGCCAAAGTTGGTCTTGAGTTCAGAGATAAACTTGTCATAGTCATAGAGCCAGTCTGGCTTGTTGGAGGCAGTGAGGGCTGGTTCAAACCAGTCCAGGGCAGTAATGGTCAGGTACGATAGTACATAGGTTACCTTGGCACTATCGGAGTTAAAGGCATCAGGGTAGTCACAGAAGTTCAGGCTACACTGCACTAGGAAGGCTTGTAGTTTCCTCGAATTGGATCCATTGAAGGTATCTGGGTCCTGAACCTTGGTAGCATGGGGAGCTGATCTTCTGGGGCTGGTCAGATTACTTGCCAGCATGATGATGGCCTAGGTGAGGTCAGGCAAATTGTTTGGTCCTAAGGTGGGGGCCCCTCCTGGTTATGTGGGAGGTGGCAGTGCTATTGGGGGTGGTATGATGTGGGGTGGGGCAACAGGGGGTAGTACAGTGGGTGGAGGTGCAACAGGTGGTGGTGCAATGAGTGGTGGTGCAACAGGTGGTGGTGTAATGGGTGGTGGTGCAATGAATGGAGGTGCAAAGGGTGGTGGTACCATGGGTGGTGGTACAACAAATGGAGGTGGTGCGAAGGGGGGTGATATGTAGGGGGGAGATGCAAAAGGGGGTGGTGCCATGGATGGTAGTCCCAAAGTTGACAGCACTACTGAGGATGGTCCCAAGTTGGATGGCATCTCTGAAGGCATCAATTGATGAGTCACTGGAGGGTGGTTCATGAGGAATGGATTGGTCATATTCAAGTGTGGGTGTTGGTCTGTGCTTGAGAATCTGGAATCGGATAAAGGTTTTGGAGGGTGTGTGGGGGTCTGAGGCATCTGAAAACTGGGTCCAGGGGTGGATAGTTCTTGGAGGACAGATGCATGGTAGGCAGATGCCTGGGTGATTGTCCATAAGGCTTGTGAACGTGTGATGGGTCTCGAGCTCATGACAATCAGGAGTGTGAGTAAAAATATACTGTTAAGTCTGCATGTCAGGCACTTAGCTAGATACTTCTGGAGGGGTTTCTGGAGGCTTTGAAGGGGTTTCCGGGAGAGGGTTGAGATTCCAGTGGCAGAAGAGGCCAGGGATCGGATTTGCAGATGGAGGCAGAAAGACAGAAAG
This sequence comes from Chroogomphus rutilus, assembly GCA_003314275.1. Classification (NCBI taxonomy): domain Eukaryota; kingdom Fungi; phylum Basidiomycota; class Agaricomycetes; order Boletales; family Gomphidiaceae; genus Chroogomphus; species Chroogomphus rutilus. The sequence continues at coordinate 12,593 of QLPI01022416.1, forward strand.
ATGGGAAGCACCAGAGACTTAGGGTTGGTCATGGTATTAGGTTGTTATGACTAGCTGTTTGAGTGTTCAAGGTCGAAGGGACTTGGCTTCAACTTATGCGTTGTACCCTCTGTCAAACTTTGGTTACTGATGGACCTTGGTACTGCCAAAGGGTGTCGGGCAGACAATGGCTAAGTCCTGCGGGCCAAGAGTAGTGGCATTCACTTCAACGTACTCGTGTGTTGTGCCCTACTTACCATGCGTGCCACCGATTTGCAACAGACAGATACTTGGGAGGATGCTGGTGATGCCAGCCCGAGTCAAGGACTTTAACAGAGGGGAAGAAGGTAGAAGGGCCTAAGCCTAGTCAATACCCAGAATGAGGAAATATGTACATGCATGTCCTACTTATATAGGTTAAGAAGCGACATGTGGAATAAGGAATGTGAGACAACAAGGTATGCAGAGCATGTGGTTATTGTCCACAACGAGTAAAATTAGAATGAAGGAATGCAAAACGGGGATAAGACAATAAAGGATAGGATAATAGAAATGTGGCCAAGGATAGGACAATAGGGAGTGGCCGACTATAAAACAATGGAGTCATGGCCAAGGATAATACAAGGACAGGAAGTCCCGAGGTGAGATGGACCGAAGGGTGAGGACAAGGAGTGTGGATGGTGGATGTACCGAGCCAAGACCGGTGTACCAAGTGTTATGCATGCGGCGTGGACACTTGGTCGTGGAGATAGGATGGTTGCTCGGTCAGCATTGCCGAGTGGATGGGTCTCAGTATGTGTACTTGACACCCTCCTCGATTGTCTGTCCCTAATTTCAGAAAGTTGGAAAGTTTACCAGAACTGAATCAGAAACTATGATGCAGATTAAGTTGATATTTGTAATGGCTAATAGTCCAGTTGACTGGGGGTTTATATACATGTAGTTAGTCCTTGTACTATCTATTACTGAGTAAAGACAAGGGGAAGAAGGGAGTACAAGGGGCTAATAGAAAAGGGAGAACAAGGGAGTGAGGTATGCAATGATCCTGCATGTCATTTATCAAAGAGCAGAACCTAGGTCATGGAATTGCAGGGGTTCGGGATTGCAGAACTTCAGATTGGTGCAATGGATTTACAGCAAAAGATTGTTCTAGACTTTTAATGGTTGGAAAGTCTCAGAAAAGGTGCAGGTGGTTGTGGGGACTAGTATGGGTTTATTGGGGGCATGGGCCATAACACAGTATCTGATAGTATCTGTGGGTAAACTTAGGGTTTGAGTCCCTGGGTTAGGCCCTGGATAGGTTACAGGGCTGTGGTGTTTCCTGCTGTTGGCCTCCCAGCAGATGCTGGAATTAGTCCCAAGTAGGTTGCCCTTAAAAGAGGGTCCTTAGTTATTTCTCCATGGTTGGGGTCATAGTGGTCATGGTGTCGTGGTGGTCGTGAAGATCGTGGTGTTCTTTTTTACTGCATTGTCGCTTGGGCGGTGGTAGTGTCGTCGGGATTCGGGGGATGTCCCGCAATTTGAGTCTCAGTTGAATTGTGTTAATAGTTCAGTTCATATTAACATTCTAACAAGAAGAGTTCTAGTCTAAGAGAATCTACACATGGTACCGTTTTGTCTAAGGGACAGTATGGGATTCCATGGTGTTCAGGGTTCTTCCTGAGCGGAGTTTTTTAGAGGGTCAGATTGAGCGCTGAGTGAAAACTGCTGGCTCCATAGTGCCAAGAATCAGTTAGGATAAATCTAAACGAGTAGTACTCAATGCCCTGTCGATCAACGGATTGTAGTGGGTGAGCGTATGGTCCTTGCAACTATAATTCTGATGGGGTTCGGAGGGTCGGATTTGGAGGGTCAGATTTGGAGGGTCAGATTTGGAGGGTCAGATTTGGAGGGTCAGAGTTTGGAGGGTTGGAGTCGCAGTGTTTCTGCAGAAATGGGTCGAAATCTTTTCGATGCTTGGTCACAGGGGGTTATATTCCTGAAAAGGTTGGATGCGTTGTTTTGTTTTACTTCCTTTAGTGCAGTTGGTGTTCAACGCGAACAACTGGTGCTGGAGTCAGGAGCCTAGCTTCTTATTCCTTGGTTTCCAAAGCATCCAACATCTCAGACTCTTCTTCAACCTCTTCTGTCATGGAGGCTGCTCGTCCTTTAGTGACTGTGATGGTAGATCTTGGGCATTCCTTGGCTGAGTGGCCCGATCTGCCGTAGAAGAGGGGTTTTGTTCGAAGTGGTGTTGCTGTTCTTGCGGTGTAAGTTTTCCATCTTTTCCAATTTTGGACGAAAGATCCATGGTAGTCCTGCTGCCACTGGATGGGGTCGCAGGTTGGCCTACATTGGCCGTCTTATTGCCCATGTTAGGGGCCAAATATGTGGTCATGGGGGTCCTCCCTCTGTCATAGGGGCAGTCGAAGTTCCGGGTAGAGGGGGGCTCTCTGGCAATTTCCGATCGTTGCCCCCAGTAGTGGGTGTCGATGGATTGGGAAAGGAGGCAGAGTTGGAGCAGGGAATGGGGCTTTCCTACTCTAGAGATCTCGTCCTTGATCCTGCCGGGGAGTCCATTGTAGAACTGGCGACGAAGTGCAGCATTGCCCCAGTGGACACGGGTGGCTAGTCGATTGAATTTGACTACATATTTCGTAATGCGCTGATTATCATGCATGTAGAGTAGGTTGCCTTGGCGCTGTTGTTGGTGTCGAAAGCATCAGGGTGGTCATGGAAGTTCAGACTACATTGCACTAAGAAGGCTTGTAGTTTCCTCGAATCGGATCCGTCAAAGGTATCCAGATCCTGGACCTTGGCGGCGCAGGGGGCTGATCTTCTAGGGCTGGCTAAGTTGCTTGCCAGCATAATGAGGGCCTGAGTGAGATCAGGCACAACATTGGGTCCTAAGGTGGGGGCCCCTCCTGGGTGTGCAGGAGGCAGCGGTGCTGCGGTGGGTGGTGCAACATGGGGTTAGGCAATGGGGGGTGTGCTAGGGTCTGAGGCATCTGGAAACTTGGTCTGGGGGCGGACAGTTCTCGGGGGACAGATGCATGGCAGGCAGATGCCTGGGTGATTGTCTGCATGGCTTGTGAATGTGTGATAGGTCTCATACTTAATGATGATCAGGAGTGTGAGTACAAATATACTCTTAAATCCACATGTTGGTGCTTAGCTAGAGACTTCCAGAAGGGTTTCTGGAGGGTTCTGAATGATTTCCAAAGGGGGTTTGTACTCCGGGAACGGAGGGGCTAAGAGTCACGGATTCGGGATTGGAATCAGAAGGGGGACAGGGAGACTGGAAGCACTGGGGGAATTGGGACTGTTCATGGTATAGAGAGATACGAGTGGTTTGAGGTCGCAGGGACTTGGCTTCAACTTATGTGTTGTACCCTTCTCGATCATCTGTCCCTAATTTTGGAAAGTTGGAAAGTTTACTGGAACTTAATTGGAAACTACAACACAGAATTAAGTTGATATTCATACTGGTGAATAGTCCAGTTGACTGGTGACTTATATACATGTATCTAGTCTTGTACTACCTTTTGCCAAGTAAAGACAAGGGGGGGAAGAGAGTACAAGGGGCAATATAAAAACAAAGAACAAGGGAGTGAGGTACGCGATGATCCTGTGCATTGTCTATCGAAGGAGTGGAACCTTGGCTTCAGAATCTTTGGAGGTTCGGAAATGTGGAACCTCGGATTGATGCATCGGAAATCCGGAAAGCAGTTATTCAGGCTTTGAGTGATTGGAAAGGTCCCGGAAACAGTGTGGGTGGTTGTGGGGTTTAATGTGGGTTTATTTGGTGGCATGGGCCATAACAGTTAGTATTGATGTGTAGGGAATGGCATGGGTCACCCATGGGTTAAAGGTGGGTGACCCATACCCAACCCATAGGAAACCCAAACCTATCAACCCATGGTTTTTTTCCCATGGGTGGACAGGTGTTGGATGCATGCCACACCCGCATGCATGTGGTGCATGTGTGTACAGCATGTGCAGCACCTGCATGTACAGCATGTACAGCATGTGTGGCACATGTGTGTCATATGCACACATGTGACACTGTGGGTTGGGCCAGGTTACAGGTGCTCTCGACTTGACCTGCACCTGCACCCAAGGACACCTGACCTGGTGACCCATGCAGGTTGGCCTAACCCAATCCATTCCCTATTGATGTGTCTGTTGCATGCGACCTGAATGTGACACAGCAACAATGCACATGTGACAAGAATATGATGCATACTGCACTGGTGGAGATGGGGTTGATAAGCTGATATAAGCCAGGTTAGTGCTAAACTTCAATTACATCAGCAGTCAAATATTCCATTGGTTCAGGTGAAAAGTTGCACTGAAAGGCCCAAAAATTTGGCTACCCTTAAAACCCATTGGAAAAACTTCAGAACATGTTTTTTTGATATATTTTGACATCCTGAATCTGAATCTAACATCAGTTTGTCACCAAAAATTTGCAATCACTCAAAACCAAACTGGTTGAGTTTATCTGTCCTGTACTGTAATCTAATCTAACCTCTTTTCTGTGATCCTGCTCTATCGGTACCAACCTTGATCGATGTAAATGAGACTAAGATAAACGAGGGTTCTAGGATGGACTGGATCAACTCCGTCCTACTTCTGAGGAGTGGAATGATATTAGGTTTCCGGGGATTCCACCTAAACGCCGCACACTATCCACATCCTATGACACCATGCTGATCAGGGTTGCGCCACAATGGGATCACCGAAAACAGTCCTGCTCTATCTCAGCGGGCATGGATTGATCCGGAACCTCGAATGGATTCCACAATGATAAGCATTTATCACGCTGATCAGA
>QLPI01022428.1:0-12683 GCA_003314275.1 Chroogomphus rutilus
GCTACCGAACTTGAAAAAGAACCATCACTCTCATCTGAAATTCCCATATACGCTCTTCTGTCCCACCCAATACGTTTTTTGAGCTTCTGCTTTTACACCAACTCGCAAAACCTTCATGTTCGATTAACTGGCTTTGGTACTGGTGGGTCTCTAATATGGTGACCGCATTGAGAAAACTCATTCCATTTCCAGCTGCGACTATACATGGTCCTCAAATCGACATTATTCAGCCTTCCGCTCTACATACCTACATACCCTAGAGGTCATCCTGGGATGTGAATGGGGATCAAGCGCAGATATTTTGAATTTGGGATACCTGGCAAGCCGCCTTTACGTTCTCGCATTCCTATTATATTTGCCTATTTGACCTGTATATCACAATACGTCGCCCCACCTACTCTCATTTTCACCCACTCAACGTACTCCTAGTTCGGTCCTTCGGTCCCTCGCACAGCTATCAGGCTCCGTCTCCCATCATCTTATCGCCCTGCCCGTCGGATCACTGCTCACCAGCTGTGGTGGTCGCTTGTTTTGATTAAGAGATATCTTTTTTCTTTAGTTGGCTCTTGTATCTTGTCCTGTGTTGTACCGCGTGTGGGGTCCCCTACCCTGTCTCTTGCTTCTCTTGAGTCTTCTGTCACCCACCGGATCTACTTGTTGATTTCTCAAGTACCCCCGTTCCTGCTCTTGTTTTCCTTCACACATTATGATCTTAAATAATCTCCCCTCTCCCCTCATGCATCCCTTTGTCTGTCGTCCTTTTCATAATTTCTCGCATTTACATCTCACAGCAACCGGATTTCCAATCGACTCGACTGTGTAATCTCTTGGAATAAAGAATTGGAAATAGGTATAAATATACATAAAAGGTATCGGAATTCCTTCTGTGATTACTCGGACGCAACGTGCTACCCACCATCATGAACTTTTTTTCTCTCCTTTTTACTGCAGACTTGTTTATTTGTTCACTGCGTATTTCCTTCCCCAGTTACTTGCTTCCTTGGCTGCTTATCTACTCTTTACTATGTATAGCGCTCTATATGGCCAAACGTATTTTATCGTAGGTGCTCTACCATATTTCCGACAGTTTCTGATATCGGGATGATTACAAGAACCACTGAATTTAATCGTTCATACAACCCTAGCCATCTGGTCTGGGTGTATAGGAGAATTTCACATGACAAAATTCACTTATCGTCGAGTTCACGCAAAGATTGGCGTCATAAATGGTCCCTGGATATTACAAAGCATATTGCAGCATGCGATTGGATAGCCTCTCTATATACGCGGGGAAACATCGGCTGTATGCTCATCCTTATTCGAAGCTAATCATTCCGGCTCTTGCTAAAGGCTGTGCTACATAATTGCGGTGTGTACAGGCAAGAGAAGTAATTTTATATGGATGTCCTAAAAGTTCGCTGTTCGGGTGCAAAAGCAGACGGCTGCAGACTCCAGAGGCAGTACTCGTGTATGCCTAGCTGCATTTTTCTCATGCAGTGCAACTGCGGCCCATGGGGTGAGTGCCGATATTTTGGATTTGGGAATTTTAACTGTAAGTACATATCAAGGATCGGTAGATGATATGCAGTATTTCTAATGTGTAAGTGGCCTATTTCAACACTCAGGCTTGGTTGCTGTGGGGCCCTTGGAAAAGAATCGTCTCGGATGTTGTCTTTCCTAGTAAAAGGTTCATATATGTATAATCTCTCTTATGTATTTTTTCAGCTTGGTGCTTTTAAAGCTAAATCATAATGATACAGTCGGGATTTTGTCGTACTTTCTGCTTGAGGCTTCAAACTTCAAGCTTCGATGTATCTGTTGTTATGCTGAGTGTGAGCCATCACCCTTATAACCTACGAGAATGTTGTACGCAATTTTTCCTCGTTTTCCCATAGTTGACATTCTGAGATGATCAGCTTCTTGACGGCGCCACTTTACACTTTCATCTTCAGATGTCAACCTAGCTCCTTAAAGCGTCTGGAATCTACAGCCCACACTTTGTCCAATGTCGAGCAATGAGATGTCTGAGGACGAAATTTACGCTCAAAATTTGCTATCCAAGAAAGGGTTCGCACCACGGAATCCCTGTCCAGTCAACATTGCTGAAGTAGGCTATGTGCTCCGTGGAGGGTGGATACGACTCTTCGATCCATCTCAAGAGTACGGAGGCAAGAGCAATGGACTTGGGGTACCCAATAGATACTATCCTCTAGAAGTTGGTATGTTGGATAAACGAACATTATGTTGTTGACTTCCCATCACGAACGAGGTACATCTCTGGAGTTTGGAACTAGGGGGTCCAGTTCTGCGATGTGTGTCCACTGTCATTGCAGACTAATGGTGTCTCTTTCCTTCTTGTTGATATAAGAATTTAGGGCGGTTACACAAGCTGGAGGCCAGTATAGCTTCAAATCTTCCAAACAAGAAGGTGCCATCCTCCTACCTGGGAGCGATATTGATGTCGAAGATGCCTTGGAAACCTCAATATTCATTGAATACATACTGAAGAACTCCGCATCCTGGCTGGAATATGTCAACAAGATGAATAACCGTTCCATACGCTTAATCGATCTCGTCTTAGTTACCGGGTGGCATAAGACCTCTTCCTGGGTGCGCCACATTCTCACGAGGCTCCAGCGAAATAAATCTTGAATTTAATGTCAGCGTTGGCGGGACTGCACAAGGAGGTGTATGGGGCACATGGTCGAAGACCTTATCTCCTGGTGTGTGGGGACACTTCGGTCCTCCGAGACCGCCCACAGCCCCGGAAAAAAGGGACAAGGAACTGCAGTGTAGTCCACCTCCAAGCGATGAATCTTCCACAATCAATGGCCCGAGTAACAACCAATTGTGCGTACACATTTCATTTATTGGTGATTATCATACAATCATGAATTGAAACTCAACGTCAGTCCTCTTCTATCTGAAAAAATGGAAGGAATGATTCAGTGGTGTTCTTCTGAGATCCAACAACACGGTGAGCAGCAGGTCAAGATGAATCATGATTTGATGAATAATCATTGATTAACAGGGGCTGTTGATGGGTATAAGATGGCCACTACAAAGAACATGAAGAACCATGAAGCTGAACCTACAGCTATCCGAGATCAAGGCATATTCATACGTGGTTACAAGATATGTGATAGACACACAGGGCTTGCTCGGATTTTCCATCGAAAATGTTTCAAGCATGGGAAGGATGGATTTACTCCCGTAGTGCCCCGTGAAGATGATGTATTTTATGATGTAGCAAGGATAACAACCATACTCAACGCGATGAAGACAAGGGCCGAGATAGCGATCAATCGAACAGTCCTCGGGGCCCTCCATCAGGTCCATCCAATAATTCCTCCTCCTCCTCTTCAGGTTCTTCAAGGCGTGGTAGTAGGAGTGTTGAAGGGAATCAAGGATCTCTAAGGATCTCTAGTCCATTTGGTTCATCTCAAACGGATCAAAGTTTTGATATAGATGATGGTCTTGCACTTTATAATCAATTGAAGTGTGACAAGGCCAGCCCAATTTTGTATGATTAATCCCATGTTTGTTTATTTATCAATGCAGTCTCCTCCTACATCTGTAGAGATTATACTCGAGTATATCTTGGAGGTGATCCTATTTGTTACTTTGGTCTGTTGGTTATTGAGATGATAGCAGAACTCTGGTGCGGAATTTGCCTTGGCGCATGACGACGATGTAATAGCATTTCTGGAGGTGTGTTCCCCTTCTACCCAGAATCTTCATTGTGGACCAAGGTTCAGACCTCCAGTTGTGATCAGGGACTTTTATTGACCCGTTTGAAAGATTATACTACAGTTGGGATGTTGTACCAAACAGGTAGAAGAACTGGGATAACTAGGATATCTTTGTAAATGGACCACCCATACTATGAAATAAGTCCCTCATACCCTTATAGAGATTCTTTTATTAAATCCTGCACACCCCATGACTCCAGACAACTCTGATCACTTGTCTCAGGCCTCTGATGCCTATCCCATAGCAACATGATTTTTTGGCAGTAAAGTAAGACTGATTTGGTAGATTTTATGTTAGAGGGAGATGTTTGGACTACATATGCTTGATCCTGTCTTGCAATCTGAATAGATAAACTTTTCCAACTTATTCTGAGTGATTCACAATAAGTACAAAAAACATCTGACCACAATTATGGTTACAATTACCAGTGTAATAAGAAATAAGTTAAAGCCAAGTCCCTTCAACCTTGTACCCCTTTGACTCCAGGTAACATTGTTACCCTTATTATGAGCTCAACAATATCCATTACCACTGAGTACCTCAGATGACTGTGATACCTGTCAGACATTCACATTGCATCTTGGACTATCTTGGTACAACTTGGTACTCAACCCTGGACTTAACACAATATAAAGGATAAGATTATAATTGCAGATAGAATGAGAGAGAAGAAGAGTAGCAGGAGAATTTAGTATAAAGTGAGTAGGAAGGTGTTTAGGTCAAAGTAAGTTATAATAGTTCATACTAGACCTAGACATGTTATTTCCATCAAACCATTAAAACTCCAATGCTCTGCTTAATAGAGAAATGAATAAGGTATCAAAAGCATGTAATGTAGAAAAATTGACTAAAGAGGGTGCAACAACATGAAAGGCAGGATCCTTAGCATCTGAGGGGTTTGTGAGAAGCTCTATGATCTTAGCTACCTTTCAAACTGTCAAATAGTGAGGTTAGCTTTTGCTGTGCATAATATAGATGTGAATAAATACCTTGAGGAAATTTCCAGGCTATCCATGTACAAAGATAAGAGGGATGGCATCAGGTCTCTTAGAACATTTGTGTACAAAATAGAGAGTCAATATGCTATGTGGTCCCTCTACATTGATTGGGGTTGTGAACTGGGGCAGCTTGGCATTGATGTCAGGTTCAATTTTATGCCAGTTAAAAGTTGTTTTCCAGTATTCCACAAGGTTTTAGAGGATTGGAGCAGGTGCAATGTAGCTCCATTCCTGTCCTACAGAAAGTTTGAGGTTCTGGGGGAACTGTGATGGCAGAGAAGATCTATGAAGACTCTTAACTGTCATACACAGAGCAACAAGGGCCTTTGGGGCTTGTCAATATGGATGATAAAGACATGTATATAACAAAGTAACTACTAACCTTTGGGGCCTGTCAATATGGATGATAAAGACATGTATATAACAAAGTAACTACTAACCTTTGGGGCTTGTTAATATGGATGATAAAGACAAGGCCCAAAGATTCACATTTGCACTTTATATGGAAGAACTTGTTCCCAAGCCTTATCAGGAATTTAAGGATGTCTTTTCGAAGGAATCCTTTGACAAGCTTCCTCCTCATAAGCCATGGGACCATGCAATTGAGCTAATCCCAGGTGCCAAGTCCTTCAGCACAAAGGTCTATCCAATGTCTCCCAATGAACAGAGGGAACTAGATGTCTTCCTCAAAGAAAACTTGAAGAGTCATTGTATTCACCCCTCAAAATTGCCTATGGCTTCTCTAGTATTCTTTGTAAAAAAGAAGGACAGTGGGCTCCACTTTGTGCAAGATTATTGGAAACTCATTGAAATAACAATCAAGAATGCCTACCCCCTACCCCTCATACCAGATATCATAAACAAGGTTTCTGCTGCTTGAGCCAAATAATTCACTAAGCTGGATGTTCATTGGGGATATAACAATGTGTGCATAAAGGAAGGGATGAATGGAAATCAGCATTCTGGACAAATTGAGGCCTATATGAACCCCTAGTAATGTTCTTTGGACTCACAAACAGCCCAGTCACCTTTCAAATGATGATGAATGAAATCTTAAAGGAGCTCATTAATGAAGGGGTTGTGGTAGTATTCATTGATGACATACTCTTTACGGAATCCCTCAAAGCCTATCAGAAGGTAGTATGACAAGTCCTTGAGACCCTTCATTCTAATACTCTGTCTCTGAAGCCAGAGAAATGTGTCTGTGAACAGCTAGCAGTGGAGTATCTTGGACTCATCCTCTCTGCAGGAAAGGTAGCCATGGACCTAGTAAAGGTAGCAGGAGTCCAAGACTGACTAATTCCTCACAACATCACACAAGTGAGATCCTTCCTTGGCTTTATTAACTTCTACTGCCAATTTATGGATGGCTTTTCTCACATTGCAAAACTGCTGAACAACCTGGCTGAAGCAGACAGGCAGTGATCCTGGACTCCAAATGGACCTGAACAAGCTGCTTTTGATGAACTCAAACATCTTATCATCTCTATCCCTATCCTTGTCCTCCCAGATCAAACCAAGTGCTTCTGCCTAGAAACTGATGCCTCAGCATATGCAACTGGTGCTGTACTATCTTAGCTCTGTGATGATGGAAAATAGAGACCTGTTGGCTTTGTCTCAAAAAGCCTTTCAGATACAGAATGCAACTATGCAGTCCATAACAAGGAGCTACTTTTGTCATCCATTGTCTAGAAGAATGGTGTCACATCCTAGAGGGACCAAGTACAAAATTGAGTATCAAGTCCACAATACCGAGTTCCGGTTTACTCGGTAGTACCAACTGAGTTCCAGTTCACTCAGTAGTACCAACCGAGTTCTGATTCACTCAGTAGTACCAACCGAGTTCTGGTTCACTCAGTAGTACCAACCGAGTTCTGGTTCACTCAGTAGTACCAACCGAGTTCTGGTTCACTCAGTAGTACCAACCGAGTTCCAGTTCACTCGGTAGTACCAACCGAGTTCTGGTTCACTTGGTAGTACCAACCGAGTTCCGATTCACTTGGTAGTACCAACCAAGATCCAGTTTACTCAGTAGTACCAACCGAGTTCCGGTTCACTCTGTAGGGTGCAAACTTGCATCTCACCCCTGAGAGACCAATCTCAATATATTGTAATTATATATCGATTTTAGTATCACTCTGTGCGCTTTTGAATTCTAAATTTTCCTCTCATTTATTTGTATTTTTACCCTCAATATTGAGGGAGTTATTCGTTCTTTTCTATGTACACTACTTACGGGTGCTTGTCCACGCACAACGCGACGCGCATGGCCGGCTCCCTGGATAGGGACCGGTAACTTGGCTCAAACCTTCGATAGGGTCAAGGGCCGGTTACAGGGTATATGCGGGTGAAACATGACCTGCGTATATTTCCCTCCTCAGTGGTTGACTACACTGAGGAGGTGAGTTGTATAATATTATGTACAAAGCCTCAGGGCTAATTTCTCTTTTATTTCTTTTGTAAGATAAAATACTTAGGTATATTTTCCGAATATATCTCAGTGGTTGACTACACTGAGGAGATAAAATACTTAGATTGCCTATAAATTCTTCAAACCTACTGCAATTTGCTCATAATCCCATCACACTCAGTAGTACCAACTGAGTTCTGGTTCACTTGGTAGTACCAACCGAGTTCTGGTTCACTTGGTAGTACTAACCAAGTTCGGGTTCACTCGGTAGTACCAACCGAGTTCTGGTTCACTCAGTAGTACCAACCAAGTTCCAGTTTACTCAGTAGTACCAACCAAATGACATTTACTACCTAATCCCACACACCAAGTGATAAGTCATTCCTCACTAATATGTGGTCCTGTCAGGAGAACCCCCGATAACGAATCCCAACCAACACTGCCCCACCCATACTTCATACCCATGGACCGAGAACTGTTCGGCCCACTCATGGAAGTGCCAAACAAAATACTCACCAAACGACCGTCACCACTGGCGGTCACCCTTCAGGAGTTTCAACCGTAACTATCGGCCCTCCTCTCGTCGGTCGCTCCCAGTGTCAGGACCCTGGCGGAACTTCCCGGTTGGTACAGAGAATGATGCCCAGTATGGTGCGGAGCACTATAGCGATGGAGCTTATATACAGTAGTTAGTGGGCGAAGGGTTCCCTAGAGTTTTCTCTTTGGATCCCCCTTTGCCAGGTAGGCTAGTCACTATGTGTTAGGTACTATACTAAATGTTTGGATCCTCCTTTGCCAGTGTGCTGCCTGCAGGTAGAACACCTGCTTAGGTTACCCTTACAGGTCCCAGCTCTGTACATTTGGCACATTATGTGATTCACTCCCCTCATCCCATCTCCTCTATTCTTTACTATTCTTTCATTGCCCATCCTTTTCCCTACCTGTTTCACTTTGGGACATTTTTCAATTGTTTTATCCTTGGCCACAACCCTATTGTTTTATATTCAGTAATTTTCTATTATTTTATTCTTGGCCACATTTCTATTATCCTATTTTCATTGTTCTATTCTCATTTGCATTTTTTTGTTCTATTCTTGATCATTGTGGACAATACCTCTACATGCTCTTCACACCTTATTGTTCTCTATTCCTTATGCCACCCTGTTTCACATCTCACTTTTAACCTATATAAGTAGCAAATGTATGTAGATAGTTCTTCACTCTGAATATCAACTAGGTTTACACCTTCCTGCCCTTCCTTCTTCTGTCTAAAGTCCTTTACTTGGGCCAACACTCTCAGCACTCTCCCAGGTATCTCGTCTGTTCCAAATCAGTGGCATGCACGGAAAGTAGGGTGCAATACACGAGTACATTGAAGCCAAGCCACTCCTATTGGTCTGCAGGCCTTGGCCGATTCCCATTGGCATTATGAAGTTGGTACTATTGCAATAATACTCAGCCCATGCATCATCGGCATTCCTGGTGCTTGACAATAATCAAACATGACAGGCTTTATTTATCCATCATCATACATGGAAAATAACGAGCCATGAAGGGAGATAGAAACAGAGGTGGCAGATGTATTTGAGAGAAGGATGAAGAAGATAAGAGAGGAGGCAGCAGCAGCACTAGAAAAGGTGGCATCAGATATGAAGAAGTATTATGACAGAGGAAGGCAAGACATACCACAATATCAAGTAGGAGACAAGGTTTACTTGGAAGGCCTTAATGTTACCACTGACCGACCCTCAAAAGACTAGAAGACAGACATTATGGCTCATTTCCAATTGTGGAAAAAGTGGGAGAACATGCCTATAAACTACCCCCCAATTGGAAGAACATCCATCCTGTGTTTCATACTGTCCTTCTACATCCTGCCCGAACACCCACATCCTCCATACAACAAAAGCCAAAACCCCCTCCACCAGTGATGACACCAAAAGGAGTGGAATATGAAATAGAGGAAGTTCTGGACTCCAGAATGTGTAGGGGAGTACTGCAGTATCTGGTGAAGTGGGTTGGATATCTAAGAGAAGAGAATTCGTGGGTGGCAGAGAAGAATATGAGGAATGCAAGACATAAAACACAAGAGTTCCACAGGCGATTCCCAGCAGCTCCTAGGTGCATAAGCCACATCTTCCACAGACTACCCTTCCGCCCATATAAAACCCTAGAATGCTGCAACGGTGCGTGCGTGAACAAATGACCAGCACAAAGCATACAGGTGCAGGCAACGGCCAGTGCAACAATGTGCAACAAATGGAATGCAACAGCATGTGCGTGATGGCACGTACACAAATGAACAGCCAGTGCAACGGTGCATATGTGAATGAATGGCCAATGCAATGGCACATGCGCGAACGAGCAGCCAATGCAACGTTGCATGCGCAAAGGTGCGAACGGCAGGTACAAGGGTGGTACGTACGGTGGGTATGAGGGCAGTGCGAATGGTGGGTACGAGGGTGGTGCAAGTGGCAGGTACGAGTGCAGGTGCAGCAGGTGCAGGTGCAACTATGGGTGCAGGTGCAGCGAGTGCAGGTGCAGCAGGACGTGCGCAAGTGCGGGTGCAGCAGGACATGCATGAGTGCAGGCGCAGACCAGTGCGACCATGCTCGGGTGCAGGAGCGGGTACAAGTGCAGCAGGTGCAGGTGTAGCGGGTGCAGGTGTGAGTACAGGTACAGCGGGATGTGCGCAAGAGGTGCAGTGGGTGCAGGTGCAAGTGCAGGTGCAGGTGCGAGTGCAGGTGCAGGTACGAGTACAGGTGCAGTGAGTGCAGGTACAGCAGGTGCAGGTGCAAGTGCAGGTGCAGCAGGTGCAGGTGTGAGTGCAGATGCAGAGATGCTGGTGTGGACCATCGCGAGGAGCACAGGCATGAATGAGGCCGGGACATGTGCGAGTGCGGGCACAGACCAGCATGACCATGCTCAAACAAGGCTGGGAGGTATGCAGGTGCAAACATGTGCAGAACACAATGGAAACAACAGAGTTGCCACGCATGCTGGCATGACGAGAAAGGGGCCTGTAAAAAATAACAGAGTCGCTGCGCACACCGGTGTGATGAAAAGAGGACCTGTTATTGTTGCATATGCTGGCTCAATGAGAGAATAACCCATGGCTAGCAGAGAGCTCCAGAAGTTCCCAGTCCAGGATAGTCAACACACATGCCGGCACAACAAGAAAACTAAACTACCCAGTCTGTGACCCCTGCCTTACCTTCTTCTCACAAAAAGGATGCCCCACCAATCGTGCATGCCGGCATGACAGCTAGGATGAATGCAGGGGTCATCTACCTTCTTCTCACCACCTCTTTCAGACAGACCATGGGTGGGAGGGATAATGAACAAGTGATGCAGGTGCTTATACCAAAGGGTGCTTTGCTTCTCCAACCTGGTAGTTTGGATCACCCAGTAGAGAGGCAACAGTCAATGAGGACATTGATCTTAAAGGGGGGGGTAATGTCATGATTTCCCTACTCCTCCTCTTTCTATTACTTGTTATTGGACTCCGCTACTCCACCAGACTATATGTATAGTTCTTAGGTAATTAGTTAAAGCTCAGTCTTGAGCTGGTCAATACACCGACAAGTATCATTGCTTATTTCCCTCTTCCACTCTCCAGTATTGAAGCTCTTGTTGTTGCTGACACACCCCCAGTAGAGGACTTTGCAGAGGGAAGAGAAGGTAAGGGGCCTAAGCCTAGTTGATACCCAGAATGAGGAAGTATGTACATGCATGTCCTACTTATATAGGTTAAGAAGCGGCATGTGGAATAAGGAATGTGGGACGATAAGGTATGCAGAGCATGTGGGGGTATTGTCCACAATGAGTAAAATTAGAATGAAGGAATGTAGACAGGGATAGGACAATGTAAATAGAATAATAGGAATGTGGCCAAGGATAAAACAATAGGGAGTGTCTGACTATA
Organism: Chroogomphus rutilus; assembly: GCA_003314275.1. Taxonomy (NCBI): domain Eukaryota; kingdom Fungi; phylum Basidiomycota; class Agaricomycetes; order Boletales; family Gomphidiaceae; genus Chroogomphus; species Chroogomphus rutilus. Next base: position 11,087 of record QLPI01022428.1, read on the forward strand.
AAAAAATAGGGTTGTGGCCGAGGATAAAACAAGGACAGGATGTCCCCAGGTGAGGCAGGTCGAGGAATAAGGAGTGGATGGGGTAGGATTAATGGATGGTGAATGGGGCAGAGTGGATGAGAGATAGGGACAAGGAATGTGGATAATGGATGTGCCGGGCCGAGACTGGCATACCAAGTGACTTGTATGTAGCTTGAACACTTGTGCACAGACATAGACTGACTACTCGGTCGGCACTGCTGAATTACCAGAATCTCGATACGTGTACTTGACAAAGACCTGGGATATGAAATATTCATATCTTAGGAGGTTCCACATTGATTTGCTAAATTTCTAGTCTACAAGATAGCCATGATACTCAAGCATATGTGATAATATTTCTATAATTTTGAAAATTAAATTGAATTTTATATTAGATACACAATCCAAAACTTCCAAACATGAAAATTGTTTGGTTACTTACTATATATACAGTCGCGGACACTCAAAGTCCGCTTTTTTCATTCCGAGAGAATGGCTCATGTAAATATTTTAATTTTTACAGAATCAGATTCACACTTTGAAAAGGAGTTGATTTAGCATTTTTTTGGATTTTTACCGATAATTTTAGGGGGTGGCCAAATTTTGGGACCAAATTTCCAGTGATTGGCGCTGGTATTGGAACCCCGCGGTAGCGCGGGTTGTGGCTGATGTAATCGAGGTTCAGCGCCAACCTCGCTTACATCAGCTTGGTGTCAAACACACACATACGTCGGCCTGCCCACTGCGCGGGTTGTGGCTGATGTAATTGAGGTTCAGCGCCAACCTCGCTTACATCAGCTTGGTGTCAGTCGGCCTGCCCACTGCGCGACGCTACCAACCTTCGACGGACGGACGCTACCACATACCCAACGTCGGCCAAGTGGACCGGACGCTACCACATACACATACCCAACGTCGGCCTGCCCACTGCGCGACGCTACCACATACCCAACGTCGGCCGCATGCGGCACGTGCGTGTCATACGCGAACGCATATGACGCGTGCGTAACGTACGCGAACACATATGACGCGTGCGTGTCGTACACGAACGCATATGACAGATGTCGTATGTGTGCGCATGCGGCGCGTGCGTGTCGTACGCGAACACATACGACGCGTGCGTGTCGTACGCAAACACATACGACGTGTGCGTGTCGTACGCGAACCCATCGTATGTGTGCGCATGCGGCCGACATTGGGTATGTTAATGAGTCAAATGTCTCATTCCCATCTGTTTCCTTTTCATCTGCAAGTGTGGAAGGTGTGACACCTTAATTATTTTTGTTTCACCCATCTCACCCAGAATTTGCTTGAAAGCTGAATCTCTAGATGCATCTGGGCAGAGCAGTCAGGTCTTGCCTGGGCTGTACGTGACCAATCCTGATCCTGAATTCATTGGGGTTGCTGGTAGCCCCATCCTGCCTCCTGGGAAGCCCAGGTACACTTGCCTCTGTGTGTATGTCGTCTATACCTAAGGCAGATGTGTACCTGAGTGCACCTGAGGTAAGATGCTATTTGCATTGGGGTTACTGGTAGCCCCATCCTGCCTCCTGGGAAGCCCAGGTGCACTTGCCTC
>QLPI01022436.1:0-10264 GCA_003314275.1 Chroogomphus rutilus
TCACTCTCAACTCACGTGAACCGCCTGCAAAGATGTCCCCTGCTGTGAGTTTCCCAGCCGGTCAACGTTGAACAGAAGCAATGGAGCAACCATATTACTATCTCACACAATCCATATCCATACATGACAAAAATGACCTCGAGTTCGCAACTACTAGAGCATTCATAAGTTCGACATCCCAACCCCTGCGCTACCGGAATACCGTTCCCCACTATCACTTTCTATGCTCTTTTTGCACCAACACGACATCCTGATTCTTCTCTTACCTGCAATCGCAACTGCCCTCCTTGCAGGCACAGTGGCCACTTTCATGGCCTTAGTTATTGGCCAAGCATTTTATATTTTCGTCCAATTTCCCTCTCACACCGAATCCGCCTCAGCAGGCCAAGCAGGACCTCTTGCGCAATGTTGATTTGGTCTCTGTGGAACGTAATGTTGCCGGCCAGCTTGCCTTTAGCAGCCTCATGTCCAGCCTTTCGATATGGATAGGCAAGCGCAATGTCATTCGACTTCCTAAATGTGTATACGACACCATCACCGCTAAGAGCGTGACATGGTACGATCTTAAGCTAGGAGGTGACACCGAATGCACAAAGGACGAAGGGTTTGGTCCAGGTGGTCTAATGGCAAAGGTTACACCGTATGTATTCATTTGTTACATGCCATAGCCTAGCTGCTGACTCTAGCATCAGTGACACAGACGACGTTCGTACGGCATCAACCCTCACCGCAGGGATGATCATTTAACATCTTGTTGCTCTTGTTACTTGTCTGATATTGCATTTGTGCACTCACGGTCTTTCACCCTTGTCATCCTTTTCACCTTCCCACTGAAATCTTCGGAAGATGCGATGTGTTTTCGGCCTGATGCTAACAAAAGCAGTGCCGTATGGGGTATTATGTAGCCTCGGTTTCAGTCAATTTCAGTTGATGACACTGTTCATTCGGGCGTTTGGCTTTGGGGCCAAATTCGTCAGTTCTGGGCCTGTTTCACCGGTATTATACTGTACCATTTTCCGAGCATTTGGGATAGGACGAATGTCCATGGCCGCACTGGTCACATTCATTGAACAACTTACACCTTCATCTGTTTCCCATAGTCCCTCTGTTTTACGCGGAAAGTCATCTACACTGTCCCTTGGGATCAGCACTGCTCAAGTCCCCCTCCGCAGTGTTCGTTCCCCCAAGTGTTCCGGCGAGTTTACGTTACACAACGTCAGCTTTACGTATCTTTTGCGCCTGGATCTTCCTGTTCTTCAGGATGCGTCAATGTATCTCCTCGCGCATGAAATGACAATCATCGTTGGAGGATCCTCGTCGGAAAAGTTTACTCTCATTCCATTCAGCATCTTCGCGTATATACCAACTGCAGTATGGGCCTAGTGAATTAGACAACCCGAATATCTCCTATGTTAATAGATATTGGTGCAGCAGTCTGTTATCAGGGATGCATCTTATTTGATATGAGTTTGCACGACAACGTTGCTATGGGTTTAGCTGGGACTGGAGGCGGTGCGGGGGCACACGAACGGGTCTCTCGTTCCCCAATTGTCGCTGCCTGTAGGGTTGCGCTGGTGCACGAGTGTAGAATAGACTTGCTTGAAGATTACGACACCCCCTTGGACACTGGTAGCGCTAATTTTGTCAGGGGAAAAAAAGCAGCGTCTTGTCATCGAACGGCCTGGACGCGCGACTCCCCACCGTTTTACTCTTGGGCGAGAAATTTATTCTTGAATTATATTCGCTGTGGCTCACCAACTGCAGACGAAGCAACTTCCGCTTGTTAGATTCCACTTCCCACCTTGTGTTTGAAGCCATCAAATCTTGGCGCAAGAACAAAGCGACTATTGTGATCCTTCATGATCTTTCGTAAATTGAATCTTCAGATTTTGTCTATCGTCTCAAGAACGGCGTATTATCGAGCAAGGATATCGCGGCCATTTAGAGAAGATCCAAGGTGGTGAAATTTGTGCTATGGCAGACTCGAGATGAACACGGATGGATTCCCACAGAAAACCGAAGGAACTTGGTTTGTTGTGCGACGGTCGTAGAAGAGATTATTTGACTTTAAACTGACAGTTGCTCATGGAGAACGCTTCTTGAATAAGTGACCAAGAACGTGTTTGTAAAATTGGATGGCACATTCCCGCGCCACGACGTCTTGCGGTGCCGAGCGGGTTCTAGGGGTCTGACGAGGCAATCAGCAAGAGAACGTTGTTGAGCCGGAATAAAAGAACGCACCTTCTTCTTAGTCGACTTGCGGTTCCTGGTCTGTATAGAAGCAATTGGGGATTAGGTAAAGACTCGGAGTAAGTATTGTTACCGGCCATGGATGTTAGCGCTCCCCTTGTTCCTCCCCTTGTTTGTGTTCTGGACACTAATCTCGCCTATGGCATCTCGTGAGGTCGATCACCACTCATTTAGTTCTTTCGATTCCATGTGTATAAAATTTCGGTAAACGTTACCGGCCGTATCTCGCCTTCCTTAAGAACAAAGGCAACGTAACTGCTGAACTTTGTCGTTTCGCTGTATAAGACCGTGCCTATCTTCCAGTGTTTTACCTATTCCAAAGCCAGGTCTGCGCTTTGACTACCACAGTCGCTTTCACTCCCCCCCACTCTCTGCCTTCAAAAAGCCCTCCAGCTCTCTGGCTCTCTACAGTATCTGGACGATGCAGTTCTTCCCAATTCTTGTATTTCTGTCCGCCGTCGCTGCTATTACTGTCCGCCAGGCACCCCCGCCCCAGTGCGCCATCCAATGCTTGTTGACTACCAACACTCGTAAGTCTCGCCTTCTTCGTATCATTTGATCATAGAGCCAACTAATCCTTTTTTTCCCAAGACGGTTGCAGTAGTACTGACAACTCTTGTCTCTGCCGCAACTCCCAATTCATCGCTGATCAATCCACGTGCATATTCCAAGCATGCACTAATCCATTAGACTTGCAACAAGCAATCACATTTGCCCAACAAAGCTGTCTCGCAGTGGTAAGTTTTCAGATTGCACGGCCTTTTTTTGATCGAACAGGATAGTTGACCATCTTCATCAGGGCGTGACTCTCACCTCGAGCGTTGCCAGCGCAACTGGCACTCGTACTGGCACATCATCGTTCGTTTCTTTCATCCCTTAATGTGTTTATCCGTCAGTCTGACCTTCAAACCAGAACTGGGATCTCGGCTACCACGTCTACTTCGTCCACCACATCCAGTTCGACTCCTAAGAGTGGCGCTTCCACACTCATTATCACCTCACCCGTTGTGCTCTTAGTGACGGTTGCCGTGGTCGCATTAGGATTATAGGCTTCATAGTTATTGCATTTCCAGATGGTTATCTGTCGCATTCGCTTAATTTTCTTTTATATTTTTTGGACACCATCGACTTGGTGGAAATTTAAAAGCGCTAAAGTGATGTGTAGACATATCTTCGAGGCGCTGACTACCAAATAAAAATAAAAATGAAACGACTGGCAAGGTTGGTTGATTGACTGAGACGTCCTTTCCGATGGGCTGTGAAGCACTGCATCGCGCAGTTGATTGCAACGGGCTAAATGTTACGTAAGCTTGACACAATTGTTCTCCTTTACTATCATCAACGACCTCCACGATTTCTAGCATTAACTAAATTCACTGTAATAAATGATCACAAGGCCTCCACCACCTTCAGGTGTGTTTATAAGTTCCATCGATTCTCGCCGCTGATTTCAGATCCACTAGGTCGTCCACCCGTTTACGCTGTCGCCGGTCGAGCGTTCGGAAGGACAGAGCTACGTCCTGTCGTCATTGGATTCTCCATCGCTGCTCTTATATGGTCCCTCATCTGGTACGTTTGACAACCTCGTGCAAATGCTTAGTTCAAACGTCACTCATGCTAACGCTTCCTATACGTAGGACCGTAAGTGTTTCGGATGATATAGGGCCAACTGATAGTATATTAACCTTTGGAATTATAGGCTGGAGCATTTGAGGATATCAGCAACGACAAGGGCAATGGTAAGCGATACATTGTGTGCTTGTTAGCCTCACTTTACTCATGATCCCATCTACTTCAGAAATGAAACCTTTAATCACTTACGACCTCATCTTTGGGTCTTTATACGCAGCTATTGCTGGTATCATGGTTCGTGTCTCATTTTTTTCTCATTGAGTATGGTTTTTGAAGGATTTGTGTACACAGCTCTTTGGTTTGGTTGCCGCCATCACAGTAAGTAGAAAGCCTGGGTCCATAAGTCTGCAACCTGCCATTCCTAATGAGTTTATTGTATGCATAGCGGCGCACACCTTTGGCTCGGTTATTTGTCAGCTTTTCACTCGCCGTTGTCGCTTTGGTTGGTGCCGCCGAACTGGTTCGGACCATTGGTCACTTCAAGTATAAGGTGGGTTGCGTTCTCTTATGCGGCTGTTTAACAGGATCTCACCGAATCTTGAACAGGATCCCATCATCGATCAATGTGAACAAGCAAGTGTGTTCAATTCTACAACGGTGCGTGACACTCTGTCTGGTTTAGCCCAGCTCATATATGTTATTACACCTGACAGGATTCTTCTTCCTTCTGGGGCGGATCATCGGGGCCCCAATTAACACACGACGAAGCCACAGACTGTGAGTTTTATCTTCCTTCACAAATATTCCCATTCTCACTGCCATGTCGCAGTCTGCACTCACTTATATAACCGGGCGTCGGTGTCTACAATCGCATGGTTACTCCTCTCGATGCTCTTCGCCTTCTTTTTTGCGTCGATGGCTTTCTCATTCTACCGCCAACTCCTGGACCCGAATACATTCCGTGCCCCGCGCGCGCCATCGGACCAGGTTCGTCTCGATGCGCTGCGACATCAGCAGGAACCGTATGGCGGCGGATATATGCCTTACCCCGGATTCAACAATTTCTCGAATTACGCCCCGCCCCCGGGTCCTCCTCCTCCCGGTCTGGGTGGATATAATGTTCCCCCTTATGAGGATAGGCGATTACCGGGCTATGGTGTAGAATTTGCTGCCAAGGATGCGGGTGATGAAAAAGACGCAGATATGAAGGGTGGAGATCCATTCATGGATGCGCAGCACATCGGACTGGATGATAGAGGGACGAGCCAGACGGATCTGATCCATCGTGCATAGTCCATTAGAATGGACCAGGAAATTGATTGTAGTAGCTTGTAGATCATTTTGTTGATGCTGCTTGCTCATGTTTTTTTTAACCGATACTTTGCGGACTAATTCTTGTCAAAGTGTGTATTATTACCGCTGGCGCGTTTCTCTTGACTCGGGTCCTAAGTTACAGGATGTTGTGAGACATCGTTGCAATCTTCCCACATACTTTCAAGACGGTAATACCATGTCTGTTATACCCAAACCTTTCATTATATTTATGATGCTCTGGTGGATCCCATTTAACGCTCTCGGACAGCTTGCGGGAACACCCCCACGGTGTGCGCTCTCTTGTATCGTACCTAGCAACTATCGTATGCATCCCTCCTTTCACCCAGCTCTCTTAATAGCCCCTAAATAATTCTATGCCACTGCATTACAGAGGGCTGCGCGACAGCCGATACAGCGTGCCTATGCACGAATCCAGTTGCGGTCACCGGAGTGCAGACATGCATCAAGCAGCAGTGCACCAATAGCACAGATCTGAATGCGGCGACAACTTTCGTTCAACAGGAGTGCAATAGTCTGACAGCATCACCTTCAGCGTAAGTAGCTTTTTTTTTGTGCATTATCAATCCCACCATGTATCACGATTGACTCTTCATGGAAATTCTTTTAGGACGGGAACGACTGGTAGCACAAGTACTGTCTCGGCTGCATCACAGGCCACGGGTGCTTCCTCCGGCACAAATGGAAGCCCCCCACTGCTGAATGGTCCGTCGTTAGTGTGGTGGCGGCTTGCCCCTACTTTGTTAATTCTCTATCCCTTGGCAAACCCTATGGGCCCAGGGTAAATTGTCCTTCCTTCCAATTCACTCCCAGAACCTTCCCAATTACATGGCTGCAGATAACTCAAATTCTTAACATGGACTGTTTCTGTTATTTCTTATTTGCATTTTCCACCGTTCATTATTTCCTGGATCACACATTCCCCCAAATATATCATATTACATACCTGGATATGAACGTGACTCTACTCATGGTGAATCATCTTCCTGGCCGGTGCGGGCAGGATTTTGTAGCGCGAAGTGAATAGTAGATCAGGTGTTGTTGGTGTTGGTATTTCGCTTGAGCAGGTAAGTCAGAAGCTGGAGTATATTGGGCAAAATAAACACAAAAGAATTGCTTGAAGGGTGTGAAATAGAAGTGCTTTGGCACCTAGAGCTTCAAAGCTGGATCAGAGGATATCTGTGAGATTGTGGTAGTAGAAGTGTGAAACTTCAAATGTGAGGTTATTACACTTGCCAGAGTAACACAATTCATCAGGAACAAAGATCTTTACCACAGTTTCAATTCAACCATCAAAAGGGTGGATCATGTGGAAATATAAAGTAGGAAAACCAGAAAGCACACAGGCAAACTGAGGACTTGTGTTTGGGAACCTGGACAAGACCTTGGTGTTAAAGATATAACACTTCAGTCAAGCACTGTGTGTAGTGAAGTGAGATGAAGAAGAGTTTCAAACCCTGCTGCAACACAACTCCAGAAATCCCAAGTAAAGGACTCCAGACAGGAGGAGGGAGGACAAGAAGGTGTAAACCTAGTTGATATTCAGAGTGAAGAACTATCTATATACATTCACTACTTATATAGGTTAAGAAGCCAGATGTGGAACAGGGTGGCATAAGACATGGAGAAAAGAATAAGGTATGGAGACCATGTGGAAGTATTGTCCACAGTGATCTAGAATAGAACAATAAGATGTAGATGAGAATAGAACAATGAAACATGACCAAGAATAAAAGAGTAGGAGTGTGAGTGAAAATAGAACAATAGAAAGTGGCTAAATATAGAACAATAGGGCTATGACCAAATAATCGGTAAATAGCAAATGTCCTGAGGGGAAGTGGGTAAGGAAAAGGATGGGGAATGGAAGAATAACAAGAATAGAGGGGAGGGGGTAAAGGGAGTGAACCAAGATGATGAACTGAATGTACAGAGCTGAGACCACATACTAGTGAAGAGTGACTTGTCACTGGTGTGTGGGATGAAACACTAGGGGTCATTCAGTTGGCACTAGCAAGTGAACCGGGGCTCGGTATCATGTACTTGACAGGAACCATTGATGAGGTAACCCAAGAACCATGATAAAACTTTGGTGTGAATAAAGCCTAATCGAGTTCTCCAACAAGACAATAGCAAGTTAATGCCAGTCTGAGTTGTTGTCCAAAAAGAATTGTTTAGAGGGGGCCTTGGCAGGTACCATGTCAATTATATGTAGGAATGATAGTTTATGAGCATAAACTATTAGTTCTACCCTTGCCTAGGATTATTTCCACAAATGTTCTATATAATCTGATTTAGTTCTTTTATAAGTTTTTGTACCTTTTATATTTTAGCTAAGAAACCTTCCACTTCAGTAGAAGGGTGAGATTTACTCTTTGGAATAAATCTCCATTTGTCAACAGGTCTTCAGACCTATCAGTAGAAAGGGTGGCAACTGGTCTTCAGACCAATGTATGTACCTAAGTGGTCTTTAGACCAACTTATATAAGTGCTTGGCTGCACAGGTAATCTGGTGGATTATAGATGAATGTAAGATTAAGATTACTTTTATGCTACAGAACTAGCCTCTATCAAAAGTATAAAGCCGCTGCCTCTTTTCTTGGTCAGCATTTGTCAGCATTTATATAATCCTTTCCCACGATGCAAATTTCAGAATTCGAGCACCGCCAGGTCATGTGACTGGTTCAACCCTCGCGTCTCCCTTTCCTTCCCCACCACACCCGCGCATGGCAATACCAGGCCACTCCACATCCCCGTGCATCGTGCAGGAAATATTTCGGCGTGTGCTGGGTGCACCCCATCTTCGTGTTGTGCACCCACCACATGCCGATGTCTTTCCTCCACCATGCCCAATGCGGCGGGACCTCGGTGTGCGGTGGGTGCATAACGCGAACATGCGCTGCACCCAGCACATGCCGACATCTTTCCTCCCACCATGGTCACGCTCCTGACCACACGAACGACGCAGTGATACCAATGCACCCCACCTCCCGACACCCCCACGTGTGGGGCTGTCAGGACGTGCGGTGCACTGGTGTCGCTGTGTCGTGTGTCGTGTCCGGACGATCGTTTTTTTTTCGACGCACACGCTCCCTACGCTACGCTTCATAGACCCCGGTCATGCACATTGTCCGCTCCTCACCACGCATGATGCGGCGACACCATGCATGACACCTGGTCGAGGGAATATTGGCAGGAACTTCGAAATTAGCAAATACAGAAGAAGAAAGAGGCCTCGCAAAGTAGCTGTGATAGCAAACACGGTCTAATTCTTCAATGACGTTGGGAGTGATCCCTACCGACCATCCCTTTTTGAATTAATTGTTCAAGAACAACTGTGTGATCTCCTTCAGCCAGCTCTCAAACATGTCCTCGCTGTGGGTTCTATTAAACTACTTCCAAGTCGTTCGTTCCTCAAGTCACCCCCCACCCCCTATAGGTGTTTGCACAACTGCACCCCCGGTATCTCCTGCGGATTGTCAACAGCCACGAGGAAATCTATGCCGCGATTATGTTTTTCGTTGAATGGCATTACTTAAAAGCCGAAGGTACCAACCTAACCCCCCATCACTTACCGGTTTACATATCTCGATTTAGGGGCTTCTTTTGCGGAGAATTTCTCCAGGTTGAAGAGATGTTGAAAACCCTTGATAGAAACGGAACGTGCCAATGCTGCTGTCTGTGGGGGCTTCGAGTCGGTTACTGGTCATTGTGCGTGTAAAGAAGATATTTGGTTACTCTCCCTACATCTTAGGCCAGATTGACGGTGCTCCATTACAGACAACCTTCATCTCTTCAGCTTCAGCTAAGTACGTACGACTCCCCCCACTCAATGCACTCCCGTAGGTGCGACCGATACGTCAACGACATCATTGAAAGCACTCTGGGAGGTGTGGGTGCACCCGCTTCTACAGTTCTGGCAAGGTATCTTCTGCCAATGTGGGAGGATGGGAGGTTTTGGGGAGGAGCCTACCACTTGGTGAGTCTCCGAAATGCAATGGGTGCTTCGACCTTTATGTTCCATAAGTAGGTAGCATGACTGGCACGCCAAAGAAACGATGCGTAGGATATCGAAGGCCGGGAACGAGGCATGTACTCTGGAGTCTGTGGATATTGGTGTGTCAGTGGGGGTGGAGATTGGGCAGTCATCCTTCGGAGTTGCTTCAGGTACAATGACGCGAATATAGATGTTCCCCACTACGATGATGCCTACGACAGTGGCATCTACCTCAATGGTAACGAGCGAAGCCACCAAAAAGTGAATCCTCGGTTCAACCACGAGGATGTCAACCATCATGGTGGAACTGAGGAGCAAGAGTGGACGTTAGTGGGGAGCGTGGGGAGGGCATTCGGTGTTGATGAGCTTTAGTCATCATCCTTATTGTGATGCACTGAATTTTTTATACTTTATTTTCCTTTGTATGGAGTTCAACCTCCCTGGTGAGTTTCATCCTCTGAAATTCAGATTGCATGTTGTTCATTAAACATTTTTTAATAGCTCAATGACTATATGGATAAAATTGGATGGGAATGGAAGCACATATAGAATACTTTCAAGAACTCATAGGCACATAGAATGTTTGACAAAAACACTGATTGCAGGTGATTGCTTTTCTCAAGAATTGCCTCTGATCATATTAATTATGAATAATGAATTACATGATTTTTATTCTTCATCACCGACATCTCTCATTACCAACCTCCACAGACATGTAGGGAATCGTACAGTCACTCTCAATGAGCTGCATGAATTATATCAGCTGCCTTTTCTGCAATCATGTATGCCATAGCTAATGAGAAAATTTTGAACTGAAACAAACATGGACACAAGAAAGGACTTAGTATACCAAGTGTATGTGCTGCAATATAAATAGGGATGATGGAGATATTTATGATGTGGAGGTTTGTGGTTCCAATAGATAGAGATGTGTTGAACATAGGATTGGAAAATTGTAGTTTTGGCTGGGCTCTGCTTGGGTCTCGGCTTGCCTTGGGTCTCGGCTTGCCTTGGGTCTTGGCTTGCCTCGGGTCTCGGCTTGCCTGCCTCGGGTCTCGGCTTGCCTGCCTCGGGTCTCGGCTTGCCTGCCTCAGCTTTGGCTGGGCTCTGCTGGGG
>QLPI01022445.1:0-18185 GCA_003314275.1 Chroogomphus rutilus
AGGTGAAACGGACCGAGGAGTGTGAATAGCGGATATGCCGAGCCGGGACCGGTGCACCAAGTGTTATGCATGTGACGCGGGCACTTGGTCGTGGATATAGGATGATTGCTCGGTCAGCACTGCCGGCGGATGGGTCTTGGTACGTGGACTTGACAGACGTTAAAGGAGCGTACCTCAACGGTCACATCGATGGAGATGTATACATGCGACAACCAGAGGGATTCGTCAGCAAAGGAGAAGAGAATATGGTGTGCAGACTCAACAAGGGGATATATGGGCTCAAGCAGTCAGGGCATCTCTGGCATCAAACACTCAAGCATGAAATGCAAAGTATCGGTTTTACTCCTGGGATGGCCAACACAACGATCTACTTCCGTTTTGGAAAGGGAGGGTCAATCGAGCTAGTAGGCTGGTATGTGGATGACGGCCTTCTAGCAGCTAACTCGACAGAATCAATGGAGAAGATGATCAACGATATCAAAGGGATCTTCGACATACAAGAGCTAGGCAACCCAACTCGTCTCTTGGGCATCAAAATCGAACGAGAGCACGATCTAGGCACCTTACACATATCACAACCATCGTTCATTACGACGATCGCAAAACGTTTTAACATCACTGCCGGCCGATCAATCACATCCCCCATGGACCCCTCCATTGACCTTAAAACAGCTGAGTTATCAGCAAATCAACCTCTCATTGACCTATCCTACGCATCTATAATAGGATGTCTAAATTATTGCGCCGTTTCAACCCGACCAGATATCGCATTCACCATAAACAAATGTGCGCAATATATCACATGAGCGACAACTGTCCATTGGGAGGCCGCAAAGAGAATAGTGAGGTATTTGATGCACACAAAAGAGTATGGAATTATGTATAGAGAGAGCGGAGAGGGTGTGCAGGGATACGCGCATGATATGTCGGGTTTCGTGGATGCCGACTTTGCAGGAGATGCGGTGGACAGAAGATCTACAAGCGGTTGGCTATTTATGTTTAACGGTGCGCCGATATGTTGGGCTTTGAGAAAACAGCACTTTGTTTGCAGATCCACCATGGAGGCGGAACTCGTTGCAGGATCGTTCACATCAGCCGAAGGCATATGGTTGATCAGACTTGGAAAGGACTTCAAACACTCTTTCACTCCTATCCCCATCTTCACAGACAACCAATCCTCAATCGTGTTCTCCTCCAACGACATTAACAACAATCGCACGAAGCACATCAACACCCACTACCACTACACTTGCGAGCAGATATCAGCCGGCAACATCGTACTTAACTACATTAAAACAAATGACAACCCAGCTGACATACTTATGAAACCATTGCCTGCGCGCAAGGACATCTACCTCTTAAGCCTTTTAGGAGTTAGCCATGCTTGAGGAGGAGTGTTGGACACACTGATAAGCAAATTATATTCACTTCTACTATCATTTCTACTTTCGCTGCCGCCAGATCCAAAACATAAAACATCTTCAATCCAACGAGTCGAGCCGAGATCACCGAGACGTATATGCATTAGATTTGCCGTTGGCTCAGGAATTATTAGACTGACTGGTCAGTATATAACAGGAGTTACTGAGAGAGAGAAGAGAAAAGCAGGATCTGGACATGAGGCTGAATGCGCTACAGGTGACCACCATGAATCTAGTGGCAGGTCTCCTGACCCATGCTCAGCAGCCCATAAAATGGATGGTGGAGCCCACCAAGCCCTCCGAGTTCGATGGTGATCACGTGCATGGATGAGTGTTCATGCAGTCCTGCACCCTATACCTTGGTGTCTGTGCCACCAATTTCCCCAATGAGCAGTCTTAGATCCTCTGGGCACTGTCCTTCATGAAGACCAGGAGAGCCATGACCTTCTCTGGCCAGGTGTTCGCCCACGAAGTAAAAACAGGCAGGCCACTTTATGCCAACTGGAAGGCTTTTGCCAAAGCCTTTCAGCAACACTTCTACCCCCTGCATGAGGCTACTGATGCAGCGAGTCAACTAGAGTTGAGTCAGTACCATCAGGGCAAGCGTTCGTTCGATGAGTATATCAACCAATTCGAGGACTTAGTCCAGAAGGCCAAATATACAGATGGGCAATCTATCATTATGAAGTTCTGGTGAGGCCTCGACCCTACAATCCAGAGCCACATAGCGCTGATGCTAGATGGGAGGCCAAAGGACGATGACATCTCGGCATGGTACACTGCCCTGTGGGTGGTAGCTCTCACACGTGCAGCATACAAAGCCTTCCAGGGGCCTTGATCCCCATCATCACGCCACAGCCTAGCCAAAGGCTTGTCGAACCTCCGACTAGGCAAGCTACATCTGTACCTCCTAGGACATCATCGGCCCCCCTTCCTCTAATTCCACCCCCCAGACCCACGCCAATGGATGTCGATGCAACCAGACGGTAGTATCCTCTGCCCCTCACATGCTGGCAATGCGGCAAGACTGGCCACTTTGTCTGAGACTTCCCCCAGGCATACGATGTGCATTTCATGACAGCGGAGGAGCGTGAGGAGATGCTAGAGTACTGGATGGTGTCTGCAGACCTTTGAGATACCGACAAGGCTGAAGGGGTTGAAGAAGTGGATTCAGGGGATTTTGCCCAAGGCAGCAAGTGAGGGATGTCCCCTTGCTGCCCTTGTTTAATTGTTTTGCTGCTCTGTCTATAGACTCTGATACGGAAGATACAACCTAGTATTTAGACAATGATGCCTCAGCCACAAGCAATGAAGACACTCCCAAGCTGATTTCACCAAAACCACCATCTCCCCCCCCTAGGTTGAAATGTTGGGAATGTAGTCTCCTGAAGCGATATGTAGTGGCCTCTACCCTCTTGCCAAATTCGCTGAACCTCAAGGTAGAGATACAGATTACTGACACAGCCGAGGTTAAGGGTGTAACCACCCTACTAGACAGTGGAGCCACCAGATTGTTCATAGACCAAAAGTTTGCAGTTGCTGAGAGGTTGACCTTGTGCCCTTGACTCGACCTGTGCCAGTGTACAATGTCGATGGCAACCCAAACAAAGGGGGAGCAATTCAGCACGTGGTCGATGTGATCCTATGCTACCAAGACCACTTGGAACAGGCCATATTTACCATGACCAATCTAGGGAAGCACAAGATGATCCTCGGCTATCCCTGGCTCTGCAATCATAACCCCGAAGTCAACTGGTGTATGCAAGAGGTCACGCTAAGTCGGTGCTCCACCCAATGCCACACCTGCTGGTTCAAGTTGCAGAAGGAACATCGGGAGGAAATGGCGATTCAGGCTCTTCGGACTGGCCCCTTGCCAAACATGACAGTCGACAAGTCAGAAGACTATGAAAGCACTGACAATGGTGTGCTCTTCCTCGAACCAGGTGATCGCCTTTTCACAACTGTAGCCCCACCAAATGTCCTGATTGGGACTATTGCAGCAGCCACAACCATGCAACAACTGGCCAAATGGGCACTCTAGAGCACTCCTCCTAGAGAGAAAGGGGAAATCCTGCCTTATCTCCAGGACTTCAATGATCTCTTCGAGAAAGAGTCCTTTGATTCTCTCCCCGAGCAGAGGATGTGGGACCATGCAATCAAACTGGAACCAGGTGTAAAAATCTTGGCTTGTAAGGTGTACCTGTTCTCCCTGAGTGAACAGCAAGAACTGGATGAGTTCCTACAGGAAAACCTTTACACAGGTTATATCCGCCCCTCAAAATCCCCTATGGGAAGCCCTGTATTCTTCATTAAGAAAAAGGATGGCTCCCTTTGGCTGGTCCAGGACTACCGGGTGCTCAATGCAATGACAGTGAAGAACCGATACCCCCTCCCCGTCATCTCGGAACTCATTGTACAACTTTGGGGGGCCAAGTACTTCACTAAGTTGGATGTGTGAGAGGGGTTCAACAATGTGCAGATCAAGGAAGGAAATGAGTGGAAGGCAGCGTTCTGCACAAACCGAGGGCTCTTTGAGCCTCTTGTCATGTTTTTTGGCCTCACTAACAGCCCTACGATGTTCCAGACCATGATGAATGACATCTTTCAGATCCTCATGATGGAAGGGCACATGTGTGTGTACCTGGACAATATCCTCATCTTCACTGAGACTCTCGAAAAGCATTGATGGGTCATCCGGGAGGTCCTTGAACAATTAAGGGCCTACAAGCTCTACCTTTGGCCGGAGAAGTGCAAGTTTGAACAGACAAGGATCGAATACTTAGGCCTCATCATATCTCCTGGCAAGGTAGAGATGGACCCAGTCAAGGTAGAAGGTGTCATGGGCTGGCCGACCCCATCAAACTGAAAAGAGGTCCAGGCCTTCCTCAGCTTTGCCAACTTCTATTGGAGGTTCATCGAGAGGTTCTCGCACCATGCCAGGCCATTGTTCGAACTTGTGAAGAAGGATGCAAAGTGGAGGTGGAGAGACATGGAACAAGTGGCCTTTGAAGGGCTCAAGATGAAGTTCATGATGGCACCCATCCTTGGGTTTGCTGATGATACTTGCCCTTATCAAGTAGAAGCGGATAGCTCTGATGTTGCCATGGGGGTGGTCCTTTTGCAGCATTCACACGAGGATGGCAAGTGGCATCCGATTGCCTTTTATTCAAAAAGCCTCTCCCTAGTAGAAAGGAACTACAAGATCCATGACAAGGAGATGCTTGCGATCATCCGGGCCTTGGAAGAGTGGAGAAACTTCTTAGAAGACGCTGAGCACTGTGTCGAAATCTGGACCGACCATAAGAATATAGAGTACTTCCGATCTTTGAAAAAGTTAAACTGGCAACAAGCCCATTGGTCCCTCTACCTCTCACATTTCAACTTTGATCTGTAGCACCGACTAGGAGTAACAATGGGGAAGTCTGGGCACTCTCACATCAGTCGGACCATGGATTGGGAACAGGCGACAATAGCGACCTAGTCTTGCTTTGGCCTGAGCTGTTCGTGATATGGGCACTCAAGGGAGTAGCACTGGAGGGAGAGGAGCTGGGGATCACCCGAGAACTGAAGAGAGCACTAGGTGAAGGGATGCTAGAGGATGAGGTGATGGAGGTGGTGAGAAAGCTGCGAGAAGCAGGAGGGAGATTGTTGGTTTTGGCTGAATGGGCAGAGGCCAATGGACTGTTGACCTTCCGAGGCAAGGCATATGACCTGGACATAGGAGGCCTCCAGCGACGGATCATAGCCCACCACCACAACTCTAAGATAGCCAGACATCCCAGCCATTGGAAGACCCTTGAGACTGTCTCCCAAAACTATTGGTGGTCCCACATGTCTCAGTACATCGGCAAGTATACCAAGACATGCGACCTGTGCCTACAAATGAAGGCCCAAAGATAGCAGCCTGCCAGGGAACTCTACCCACTCCCGATTCCTGAGGCATGGTGGGATACCATAAGTGTAGAGTTCATAGTAGAACTCTCCAATGCACATGGGTACAATGCTGTGATGAATGTGGTAGACTTGGTGTCCAAACAGGCACAACTCACATGACAGTAATGGCAGCCAGAGCAGCGCGGCTTTTCCTAGACCATGTATGGAAGCTATATATTATATCCGCGATATAACTCTGACATCCCAGACATCTGACATAGGGCGCTACGAAGAACCCTACTCCAAACCAAGTCCAAACCTACATTGTCACCTCCAAGTCTGACCAGCATTGTTGACCTCGGACCTCGGACATCTTTCCTTTCTTGTCAAACAATAGTCTTATTGTAACACCAGATGTATATTTCTCTTGTACCCCGTTTTTGTTCATCTTATTGTTCTCTTGACCATTCCTAATTAGTTACAATAAGGATCGCATGTATAAATACCTCCAGACTTCTGTACTATACCTTAGTTCAAATATTGACTTAGTATTCCCACTCACTCTCTGAACTCTGAACTTATCTTCTTCTCCGAACCTCCGAAATAAAGGACTGACAATTGAGGAGGGCACAACATACAAGTTGAAGCCAAGTCCTTAAGACTCCGAACACACGACTCGGACTGACTTATGTCAGCTCAGACCTGATGCAAACTCGGACCTTAACACTATATGGGTTGCCAAGGGTGGTGGTGTCTGATCAGGGGGTCCAATTCATCTGTGAGTTTACCTGGGAACTCTACTGCTTACTAGGCATTCACCTGGCAGCCTCTATGGCCTACCACCTGTAGATGGACGATCAAACTGAACAGGTGAACCAAGAACTGGAACAGTACCTCTGCCTCTTCATTAATGAGAGGCAAGACGATTGGGATGATCTCCTGCCCCTGGCTGAGTTCCAGTACAACAATCATGTTCACGCTTCGACCTGCGAGTCCCCCTTCTTGTTGGATATGCGCCGACACCCACGAATGGGGTTCGAGCCACACCAACCCCCATCCTGCCTCAAATCTGTGAACGAGTTCAAGGAGCAGATAGAAGGAGCACTTTTGGAAGCAAAGGTGGCCCTGGTAAAGGCAAAAGACAATATGGTGACCTATTACAACCGCAAATGCCAGCTGACACCAACATTCATGCCAGGTGACAAGGTATACCTTAACGCAAGCGATATTTGCACCAATCGGCTATCCAAGAAGTTAGCACACAGGTGACTTGGCCCCTACCTTGTCAAGGAATGAGTTGCAGTCATGCATTCCAACGGTCATATAGGCAAAGGTAGAGTATTACAATATCTAATACCAGTTATTAGATACTGTAGTACTTTATCTATTAATATAATGTACTAACAAACACTCACACAAGTGTGAAAATTAGTTATAGGTCACCAAAGATGTATCACCGCCGGCGCTTATGGCAAAAAACGTTCGCTATCTATCATTGTTTCTCCTACCGACTTCTATTCTACAAGACACCTATCGTATCATCCTATCAATCTCCCACTCGAGTCCCTATCCATTCCGACTACCTCAAAACAAAATAACTACCTCTATCCCAATTAGGATGAAGTGAAGTGCCCGTTCACCAGCGTATGGTTGTAGGACCGGCTTGAACGTGGCACCATATTTTCCCTAATAAAAGTGTTTGCTTTTGCAGCACATAGTGTATATGTACGTTTTCTATTATATTTCGATGTATTTTTCCCCTCCAATTCACTGTGTAAAAATATTTTCTCTATGATGTCATGTATGTCTTATTTTCTCATGTAATATTGTTTCTCTGAGTTTCTTTACCTCCTATATACATCACATATAATGTATACATTGTAAAAAAAAAACAGAATGCAATCAAGTTTTTCTATCTTCCATTGCCTCAGAAATTTAAATTTTTTATTTTCCTTATTTTCTGCTTAAATTGCAGAATTCTTTTTATTTTCACTCTACACCTCCGGCTCTTAATTCTGTCAGAATAGGCGAGTGAGGGCAGAGTTAGGCTGAGCGGGCTGAATGAATAGTCAGGTATGCCAGCGTATGGTTCCTAACAAGGCCTCTGACCTTGTTGCCAACTTCTACCATCTGCACCTAGGCATCCTGTATCAAATCTACATCATGGAAGCATCCACCTTCAGATCTCACACACCAGTCCTACCCATAGGGATCAATGTGTCAGAGACCCCACATTCTAGAGGGGGGGTGATGTCAGAGGAACCCCCGATAATGAATCCCAACCGACACCACCCCACCCTTACTTCATACCCACCGACCGAGACCTGTTCGGCCCACTCACAGCAGTGCCAGACAAAATACTCACCAAACAACTATCACCACTGGCGGTCACCCTTCAGAAGTGTCAACCATAACTATTGGCCCTCCTCTCGTCGGTCACTCCTGGTGTCAGGACCCTGGCAGAACTTCCTAGTCGGTACGGAGAATGATGCCCGGTATGGCGTGGAGCACTATAGCGATGGTGCTTATATACAGTAGTTAGTGGGTGAAGGGTTCCCTAGAGTTTTCTCTTTGGATCCTCCTTTGCCAAGTAGGCTGGTCACTATGTATTAGGTACTATACTAAATCTTTGGATCCCCCTTTGCCAGTGTGCCACCCAAGGGTAGAACACCCGCTTAGGTTGCCCTTACACCCTGCATGCCACTGATTTCTAACAGAAAGAGTGCCTGCAAAGACGCCAAGAGTGCCGGCCCAAGGGAGGACTTCAGATGGGAGGAGTGAAGACAAGGAGGCTTATGCTAAGTTGATATCCAGAATGAGGAATTATCTACATGCATGTGCTACTTATATAGATTAAGAAGCGAGATGTGGAATAAGGAATAGAGAACAACAAGGTATGTAGAGCATGTAGAGGCATTGTCTACAATGATTGTTAAATCCGCGTGTCGGCGCTTAGCTAGAGGCTTCCGGAAGGATTTCTGGAGGGTTCCGATTGGTTTCCAAAGGGGGGTTCGTACTCCAAGGATGGAGGGACTGAAGGTCATGGGTTTGGGATTGGAATGGGAATGGGAATGGAAAGACGGAAGCGCCGGGGGTCTTGGAACTGTTCATGGTATAGGGTGGTACGAGGGGTTCGAGGTCGCAGGGACTTGGCTTCAACTTATGTGTTGTGCCCTCCTCGATCGTCTGTCCCTAATTTCGGAAAGTCAGAAGTTTACTGGAACTTAATCAGAAACTATGACGCAGAATTAAGTTGATATTCATACTGGCGAATAGTCCAGTCGACTGGTGACTTATATACATGTATCTAGTCTTGTACTATCTTTTACCGAGTAAAGACAAGGGGGGGAAGAGAGTACAAGGGGCAATACAAAATGAAGAACAAAGGAGTGAGGTATGCGATGATCCTGCGCATCGTCTATCAAAGGAGCGGAATCTTGACTTCAGAATCTTCAGAGGTTTGGAAACACGGAACCTCGGAATGATGCATCGGAATCCGGAAAGCGGTTATTTGGGCTTTGAGCGATCAGAAAGGTCCCGGAAATGGTGCGGGTGGTTGTGAGGTTTAATGTAGGTTTATTTGGTGGCATGGGCTATAACAATGATCAAGAATAGAATGAAGGAATGTAAACAAGATTAAAACAATAAAAATAGGATAATAGAAATGTGGCCAAGAATAGGACAATAGAGAGTGACCGACTATAAAACAATAGGGTCATGGCTGAGGATAAAACAATGATCAAATGTCCCGAGGTAGAACGGGTTCAGGAATAAGGAGTGGATGGGACAGGATTAGTGGATGATGAATGAGGAAGGAGTGGATGAGGGATGGGAATGGTGAAAGTGCCAAGCCAAGACCAACATATCAAGTCACTTGCTTGCAGCTTGGTTACTTGTGTAGGGTCATGGACTGATTGCTTGGTTGGCAGTGCCAAGCTACCGAATACTTGGTATATGCACTTGACAAGTATGTCCAAAACCCGGCAGAGATCCACTGGAATGCGCCCAAGCATGTCATTGTTTATCTGCAAGCCACAAAAGACTTATGGTAAACATTTGGAGGAAGAGAATCTGAACTCACCATGGGTTACTGCGATGCGGACTGGGCAGGCCAGAGTCATCAGCATTCGATTTCTGGTTATGCATTCTACATGAGAAGTGGAGTGGTAACATGGAGCTCTAAAAAGCAGAATGTCATTGCTTTGTCCAGTACAGAAGCAGAATATGTCTCACTCACCCATGTGGCCAAGGAAGCACTGTGGTTGTGGATGTTCCTTGCAGAGCTATGTGGGAATGAAATGGAGAACATCGCGATTAACTGTGATAATCAGGGGGTGATCGCTCTGTCAAGAGATAATAACTTCCATGCAAGGACCAAGCACATAGACTTACGATAGCACTTGGTCCGCGAATGCATTGCCGATAAGACGATTTTCATCCAGTATGTAGCCACCAAAGAGAACGTGTCGGACGTGTTTACAAAGGCGTTGCCGAGGGTGAAGTTCACGCATTTTTTAGAGGGGTTAGGGCTAGGCCGTGATTAGGTCCCTCACTCAGTATGTCATGCTCGAGGGGGAGTGTTGAAGATATTCGAGTATTATCATTCTTCCTATTTTCGTCACCAACAGAACTATCCGGATTCGGACTCCGCCGCAGACTATTTTTCGTCGTTTAGCGCGGAGACGCGGCTCAACTTCTAACCAGAAGCTGAGCCGTGAGTAACATCTTCTCTATGCGTAGATAGCATCTACTGACATCATATTATGTAGTAACTCATTTAGGTAGTTACAAAGAATACTATCCAACTTCTAACCAGAAGCTGAGCCTAACTCATTTAGCTCCGGTTGCGCATATTATTCCAACAGAGTGGGTAGTGGAAAGATATAGAAGCAGCTGAGTTTGAGATTTATGGAAGCCCGGAGGCGATGCTGACTCATTGTGACGCTTGGTGATGACTGGGTACTCTTCGGTGTGTCAGTGCGTGCGTAAGGAGGCGGTTCCAAATACCGGCCGGAATACAGGTCAAATTTTACTTAGCAGTGGCTCACCATTCCGTTCCGGCTTTTGGAATACAAATGAAGATATAAGAATAAAACAATAACTACTTGAACCTGAGCACGAGCTAGTGTTACCTCTTTGACTTGGTAAAGAATTCTAGAATACTTCATACATCCTTCCGACCCTGCTTCAATAGGAGTAGGAATCAATGCTATCATAGTTTCTCTCGCTGTCTCCGGGTTCTCCATCGCCAAGTTCGTCCATGATCATGTCCCCGGCACGTCTAACTGCAGCATGGAATTTGTGAATCCGAGTCGACACGCTATGGGTTCGTGTCGTTCCATTCGGTGGTAAGCCCTCTGGCGGATGTTCATAAGGAATCGACAGAGGAATATTACGGACAGGCTAAGAAACCGAGTCAGCAAAGAAGAGAAATGTATATCTCAAAAGTATTGACGAAGTTTTAAATGGGCTGAACACTCCATGTAGAGTAACCTTATCCATTGAGTCAGTAAGTGCAATTGAGCTGAGAGCGTTCAACTTACGCGCATGAGCTAACGAAGTATGCGAGAATCAGGGAACGTGTTAGACAACAAAGGAACTACTACTACACACCGTGTTAATGAAAAGATCAATCAACCCCGAAGAAAATATGACACTGCATGAGCAGATGAGTTCAACTCTTAAATACTAAATAAAGTGTGTAGCAACATGTAACATAGAATTCCTATAGCTCCCTATCAGCAATTGGACACTACGAGTTTGATTCATCTTACCTTGTTCTACGAGGACACGAGTGAGTGAAGCACCCTGAATTCGTGCAACCCAGAGCGTATATTTCAGCATTACAGCGATGACAATAGTGTCGAATACAAGAGAAAGTGCTTGAGCAATAATAAAAGGGAGGGTCGTGGGATTGAACAGGACGGAACCGACTGAGGCCGAGAGTTTCAGCCTCTAATCGCTGGTTGCAAAAATTATATTCTTACACCTGAAAAGGATAAGCAAGTCCTGATACGCTTAGATGTAAGCACTTACTGATCCTGAAACGTCAGAGCGTTAATTGAAGGGGTCGAACATCCATCCTGTGTGGCATTCACCTGTGAATAATTAGAGCATTCACCATCTGATCGGATTAGTTTAATTGAATTGAAGTTACATACAATTTGAGCAATCTCAGCACCCAGACTCAAACACAAGAGTAAGACAAGCAGTTTATTGTTTCTATGCGAAATAGCATAGGTCCGTCCAATCAAGAGAACTGCAAGGAAATTGCAATGAGCACTTCGAAAGATCTAACCGGTATCCTTACGTTGGACGCTAGCCAGACTCAGCAGCGACTTGATGTCCGAGAAATGTGTGATTGTTGAACACTCTCTGTCAGTATATTGAGTTCCATAAGAACTCAAAAGACTGGTGTGCGCACTACAATGTGTGTGAGTATAGATGATATGGAAACAGGTGATCTAAGCACCTTTTGGGTCGTTAAGAAATCAATGGTAATGAGTAAAACTATTGTGGCATAGCGACCCATGAAATAGAGGAGTGAAATAGCATTGAATTTCCGCTTCCACAGTATGTGGATTTCTTGGGGTAGGGTGAGAATAGTGTCGTACAGAAGGAGAACTATGCAGGAACTTCAGGTGAATTGCCTCTTCAAGCAGGTGTTGTAATCGTACCCAGGGCAGCAAGGTTGACCTGCTCCAGCAGCACTCTGAAATGGGTGGAGGGTATTAAAGTGCATTCACCCATATAAATCAAGTTAGCTTACAGATCCTGGCCGAATAACACCAGAAACGAGAACCGTGTACTCATCACTGTTCTTTAGAATATGAAGTACCTCTCAGACAAGCAGAAAGTTGTGAACGTCTGGTTTCCAACGATTCAGCGTCCATCGAGCTTTATAAGACACAATAGCAAACAACTATGCCAGTGATGTGTCGTCATGATACCGGATGGCGAACTGAGATATATATATATATATCTCCACTCACCATTGCAGCCACAGGAACCGCCATCATCCAAATACCTCCTGAATCAGGTTCGAGAGATTTGGATGGGCCACAGAATCAAGCTATCATTTTGACAAGAATGTAAAGTTCTCAGCAGTAGAAATAGACTTATGACGAATACTGTACAAGAATTAGAGTAACGCTTCGAATCATTAGATTATCAGTAATCATCTTAATCGTAGACATTTCTGCGGTACTGATCAAGGACCGAGAAAAAAAAAGCTGTGCTGCTTGAGCGGAGGTAGTGATGAGGAATACAAAGTAAATGTGATTAATGTAACAATAAGAGTCAACAGAAAAAAAGCTTATGCCAGCGATCTGTCGTCGTATGATGGCGAAAGGAGAGATATATATATCTCGACTCACCGTTGCAACCAGGTTGGAAAGATTGGATGCACCACAGAATCACATGGTCAAACTCATAGCAGTGTATCATCAATTTGACAAGATTGTGTAATTACACATGCCGAAGTTGAGCATCGAAGAGGTGTGCAGTACGGCATCGCCTTGATTCCCTTGTATTTACTATACTTCTCTAAGACGTCCGCGCTACTCCCCTACATTCTGAGGCGAAGTATCAAGCACACCACAAACAAAGCCTCCCAATTGAATCGACCAGCGCTCGCCCGCTGTTCGAACCACTTGAGTTGGGCTATAATTTGTGTGAAAGCCTCTAATCAACGTCAGATGAGTTCAAAAGCAAGACCAAATAACTGCCCAGTTTTTTTAAAAACTGCCAGTTTATGTTTCCATGTGCATCGAGTTACATCTTACCCGGTTCACTTGATTTCAGACTGTGATCTTCCCGATAAGCAGCCATACGTCTGAAGAACAAGGAGATGAATCACACAAAAGATGTGCTCCTACCAGCAAATGCGCTGAGAAATTCCCAATCCTGAACAGTGTGCTGGAGGCGAGGGGCGCAATGTTCGGTCTATGTCCTGGTTGTGTGAGAGTGTTGGAAGGCTAGGTGTGTATAAGCATTAACAGGATCCGGGATGGTCGTGAAAGAACATATGGGTTGCCAAAGCTGCAAATTTTGTACAATGTTGTTTATTGATGAATGCAGGCGACACAGGTCGATGAAAGCAACCGTGGCATGATCCTGGTTTGAAGTATGTAGATCAGTATGAACATAGCCCTCCCCGGTAGAAACGTGGGTTGGTAGGCGTACAGCAGTCGCTGTATCCGGGGTAGTATTATACACCAAGACGAACTGTCTCAGGTAAGAGTGCCAGTCATCTAGTTCCGGGCTGACATATGTTCTAAGGGCCTTTTCCAAAATTTGGTTCATGATCTCAGTTTGGCCATCTGCCTGAAAATGATGAGCAGTGGTAAGTTCTCTCTTGACACCCAGATGTTTTGTGATCTCTTTCCAAAATGTTCCAGTCAATCTGGAGTCCCTGTGAGTGATGATCTGCCTTGGCAGTCCATATATGCTGACTATCTTTTTGAAAAATAGGTCTGCAACCTGTCTCTCATCAATTTCCAATGTAGTAGGGACTACAGTGATGTATTTGGTGAGTTTGTCTATGATTACAAGGAGGCAATTGTATCCATTGCTAACTGGCAGCTCTGAGATGAAGTACATGGTCACCACCTCAAAGGGCTTTTTGGGAATTGGGATTGGCTGCAAGGCTTCACCTGGTTAGAAGAGCACAACCCCAAGATTGACTAGCAGACTCAAAAGGTCAAAATGAGCAGGTGCCCAGCCAAATACCACATGTGCTGAGTGGAGATCCAGGAGGAGCAGAAGGAGTCACAGAGAGATGGACAACATATGTATTTGGGCTTGCTGAGCAGGCCCATTCCTGAAGTTACCCAAAGAAGGGAGTGAGGTGGAGGAGAGTGAGGAGGAAAGCAGGCCAACTGGGGAAGGAGAGATCTGGGAGGAGTTAGAAGAGAGAGACAAGCTGCTGTGTGTAATGCTGCCACCAGACTCAGAACAGATCTGGGCTACCCAGATGACATCACAGAGGTTGGCTGAAGCTCACTACTGAAACACACAGGTCAAAATTGAAATCCCTGACTACCTCCAGGAATTCAAAAGTGTGTTTGTAAAGGAATCCTTCTATGAACTCCTGGCCTGGAAGATCTAGGACCACACGATGACAGTAAAGATGTAAATCCCAACCATGTTAAGAATTTGATTCTGACAGCACTCATCCCATATCACCTTCACTGTTGCCATGTCACACAGCCAACCATTCTACTCAGCATTACAATCTTCAGACTCCCAATTTGTCATCATGTCTTCCTCAGAGCTCATTCCCATGCAACACTATAACACCTAGGACACATACATCTAGGCAGAACCATTAACACATCATTATCTTCACATACCTCCTCCAGCACATGTCCCATTCAGGAGAAGATCCCATCCAATCTACACTCAGTCATATGCAATAGGGGATGCAGTCTATGTCTCAGAAAGTTGAGAACTATACATATTTCTTGGAATGACATCTAGACCAGCATATCATGATAGGAGTAGAGTGGAATATGAGGTGGAGTTTGTATATAAAAGCCTCTGGCTCACCTCTGTAATAACAAGTTCAGAAGTTAAAGCCCTAAGTCAAGTCCCCAAGTCAAAGTCACAACTAAGTCTAGGAAGTCTAGACTTTAATACACAAGTCCAAGTCCAAGTCCAAGTTCAAACCTAAATATAAAAGGTATACAAAAACATCATAAAAGAACTAAACTAGATTTTATAGAATATCCATGGAAATAATCCTAGGCAAGGGTAGAATAATAGTTCACAAACACAAACTATTATTCCTACATGTAATTGACAAGTCACCTGCCAAGGCCCCCTCTAAACAATTCTTTTTGGACATCAACCAGGACAGGCATTAGCTTGCTGTTGTCTTGTCAGAGAACTTGATTAGGCTTTCTTCACACCAAAGTTTTGTCATGGTGCTCAGGTTACCAGCTTACAGTTCCAAAACAGTCATTGTAAGGGCAACTCTCCATCAGTACTGATACTGGTGACTGCTAGATGCTGGAACCAGCAGGACACCACCCAGCCCTAGATGTCCTCCTAGGCCTGACTCTGGGACTCTAACCCAAAGCCTACCCACAGTGCTTCTCAGACTTAGGTAGAGGGGATCCAAATGTAAGGGCAACCTCTGGGCTTCTCCAGAGCTATCTCATGGAGAAGGCTAGGCAGGGGGAATCCAAAGTTTAATTATAATTACTACCTAATACATGTAGGGCTCTCACCTAGGCAGGGGGAACCCAAAGAGGAAAGTCTAAGGATCCTGCTGGTGGTGAACCCCTCTTATACCCTTTATGTAAGTGGTCTGTGCACTAGCTTACAAGTCTATACATTGGAATCTGTTGAGCCAACCTCTTGGTATTAAGTCCGGAGATTGGGCGCTTATTCCAGGTTCTAATTGCCATGCTATGCTCATTCTGGTTTCCCACAGGATGGTTCCTAAATTCCTGACCTTTGGAACATTGTCAGGGTATGGATTTATCTGTCAGTCACATGGGAGGTCATGGAGGTCACAGATATCATGGACACTGTGGAGATGGTGTGGACGGTAATGTGGATGATAGTGTGGGTGTTGGATACTGTGGAAGTTCAGTAGATAATGGAGCTTGTAGATGTCGCCTGGGTATGAATTCAGGTTGAGGTATTTGTTGGAATAATTTGACTGGCATCTGTGCATTGGTTGCCATGTCACATTAGTCACACATGTTTTGTAATTCCTCATCTGTTTGCAATGAGCCATTACCTCCACTCAAGCCAAACAGTGTTCTTTTCCACGGTCCTTGCTCAGCACCACTGACATTCAATACAAACAGATCATGGGTTACTCCCATTAACCACCGCAGGTGCTGATAGGAACTGTGTAACCTCAAAAGCCCAAACCCAGTCGAAGCCGCACCTACCAAAAGCATGCACAACCAGGCCTAATGAAAGCCTGTGATGTTCAACCAAAAGCCGCGCCTACCGAAAGTGTGCACAACCAGGCCTACTGAAAGCCTGTGTTAAATCCGCGTGTCGGTGCTTAGCTAGGGGCTTCTGGAAGGGTTTCTGGAGAGTTCCAAATGGTTTCCAAAGGGAAGTTCATACTCCAGAGATGGAGGGACTAAAGGTCGTGGGATCGGGATCGGAATCGGAATGGGAACGGAAAGACGGGAAGCACTGGGGGTCTTGGAACTGTTCACGGTATAGGGCGGTACGAGTGGTTTGAGGTCAGGGACTTGGCTTCAACTTATGTGTTGCGCCCTCCTCGATCATCTGTCCCTAATTTCGGAAAGTCGGAAAGTTTACCGGAAATTAATCGGAAACTACGATGCAGAATTAAGTTGATATTCATACTGGCGAATAGTCCAGTCGACTGGTGACTTATATACATGTATCTAGTCTTTGTACTATCTTTGCCGAGTAAAGACAAGGGGAGGGAAGAGTACAAGGGGCTAATACAGAACAAAGAACAAGGGAGTGAGGTACGCGATGATCCTGTGCATCGTTTATCAAAAGAGTGGAACCTTGGTCTCAGAATCTCGGAGACTCAGGAATATGGAACTTCGGGTGGGTGCGACAAATTTATGGAAAGTGATTGTTCCAGACTTTTAACAGTCGGAAAGTCCCAGAAAAGGTGTGGGTGGTTGTGGGGGCTGGTATGGGTTAATTGAGAGTATGGGCCATAACAGCCTGTGATGTTCAACCAAAAGCCACACCTACCAAAAGTGTGCCAGGCCTAATGAAACCCTGTTGTAACCAAACCAAGAAGCCGTACCTAATGAAAGTATGCTGGGCCTACCAAAAGCCTGTTTTTCTCCACGTTTGCTGAAATGATTTCCATTCTACTCTACTTATGGAACCCTGGATACACATCTGTGATGGAACTCATATGTGGATCTACCCCCCCACACCATGAATCAGTATAGAATCTGGAGATCTGAGATAGAAGTTTAGGAGTTTGGATTTCAAGAGGTGCATAGAGAGCAGATGCCACTCAAGGAGGTGTGTTGGAATAATTTGACCGGCATCTGTGCATTGGTTGCCATGTCACATTAGTCAAACATGCTTTGTAATTCCTCATCTGTTTGCAATGAGCCATTACCTCTGCTCAAGCCAAACAGTTGTTTTTTTTCCCCAGTCCTTGCTCAGCACCACTGAAATTCAACAGTATTCCTCTCCTGTCCTTGGACCCTTGTTTCCAATCTTGGAATCGGAGCGGAGTTTGAAATAGGGCTTTGGATTCAGATTTAGGATTCAGAAAGGGTCATCCCCTGACACCACAGGTCAATTATATTACCAGCTACTACTGACATTGTTGCATACTTTAGGTAGAGGGCATCCAAAGAAAACCGAGTGAGTGTTTTGGAACCGTAAATGAGGTAACCCGAGAACCATGACAAAACTTTGGTGTGAAGAAAGCCTAATCAAGTTCTCCAACAAGATGATAGCAAGTGGATGCCTATCCAGGTTGATGTCCAAAAAGAATTGTTTAGAGAGGGCCTTGGCAGGTGCCTTTTCAATTACATGTAGGAATAATAGTTGTGTATGTGAACTATTATTCTACCCTTGCCTAGGATTATTTCCACAGATGTTCTATAAATCTGATTTATTTCTTTTACTATGTTTTGTGTACCTTTTTGTCAGGATTCGGTAACGCCGAAATATCGGTTAAGTCCTGCAAACCGTTCCGGAGTGGCTAGGCTTCAATGTGCTCGTGCGTTGCGCCCTGCTGTTCCATGCGTGCCACTAATTTGGGTAGTGAGGGGAGCCTCGTGAGGATGCCGAGGGCGTCGGCTCGAGCGAAGGACTTTAGAAATAGGAAACGGACAAAGGGGTGTGAACCAATTGATATTCTGAGTGAGGAACTATCTACATACATCCTGCTACTTATATAGTTAAGAAGCA
>QLPI01022468.1:0-10292 GCA_003314275.1 Chroogomphus rutilus
TTCCCTCAAGCCTGATCAATCTCCATGGGTTGTGGTCCCAAAGTGGGTGGGGGAGCGAGTGACTAAGGTGGAGTAGATTGTGGATTTCTTGGAGTCTGCCATGTTCTTGGTCCTATAGTCCCCCTTTTTGTCGCTTGGTATTCATGCAACTGGCTGTCAAAATGGAGGGCATATGACTTCCACTTGTCATATGTTGTTGGAATAGTCTCCAGTGTGTAAATCCGCTCCACCACCTGTGGGGACAGGTTCCTTTTGAGCAAGGCAACATATCCTTCATTGCTATACCCCACCTGTGACCTATGTTCCTGTCAAGCTTCGGTTACTGACGGACTTCGGTACTGCCGAGGGGTGTTGGCAAAAAAGTCGGGTGGACTATGGCCAAGTCCTGCAGGCCAAGAGTAGTGGCCTACTTGCCGTGTGTGCCACCTATTTGCAACAGACAGATACTCGGGAGGATGCTGATGATACCGGCCCGAGTCGAGGACTTAACAGAGGAGAAGAAGGTAGAAGGGCCTAAGCCTAGTCGATACCCAGAATGAGGAAATATGTACATGCATGTCCTACTTATATAGGTTAAGAAGCGACATGTGGAATAAGGAATGTGAGACAACAAGGTATGCAGAGCATGTGGTTATTGTCCACAATGGATAAAATTAGAATGAAGGAATGCAAACGGGGATAAAACAATAAGGGATAGGATAATAGAATCGTGACACAAAATAGGACAATAAGGAGTGGCCGAGTATAAAACAATGGAGTCGTGACCGAGGATAATACAAGGACAGGAAGTCCCGAAGTGAAGCGGATCGAGGAACGAGCAAATGGTGACGGAACATGCCGAGCCTAGAACGGCGTACCAAGTGACGTGCATGCGGCGTGGACACTTGTACGTGGACGTAGAATGGCTGCTCGGTTGGCACTGCCAAATAACCGGAACCTTGGTACGTGTACTTGACAATTCCTCAAATTCCACAAAGAACTCTGTTGCTGGCCTTCCTCCTTGTCTCAGCTGCTCCAGCTTTCGTTGAGCCATTTCTTTCTTGTTTGGGTCATCAGCAGCTCAGTATGGAATTCCTCCCAACTCTGGTAGCTGTGTGTTCCTGCTTCCAGTTCCCCTGTGATACGACTTGCCCACTGAGCGCAAACTTCACTTTTATATAGGACAAGGCAAAGTGGATCTTTTGCATATGGTCCACTTTGAAATAAGATGCATCGTCCTTGAAGTTCAGGTAGAGCTCACATAGGAAGATATCAATCTTCTCTGATGAGCCGTCAAATGGTTCTGGTCTTACGATTTTGCCAGCTGATGGGATAGAGGAGGTGGTTGTAGATGTCAGCCAGGGTGTTTGGGCTTGTAGTGATGCTAGGTGTTGGTTAAGGTGGTGTGTCTGGTTGTTTACCATTGCAGTCAGGTCTGCCTTGTTTTGCTGCAGGCCTACGAGAATTTGTTGTAGGAGATCAACATCCATAATAGGGTGTTGTAGGGATATAATAGTCTTGAGCTAATGTCAGCAACAATAAGAGCTTCAATACTGGAGAGCGGAAGAGGGAAATGAGCAATGATACTTGTTGGTGTATTGACCAGCTCAAGACTGAGCTTTAACTAATTACCTAAGAACTATACATATGGTCTGGTGGAGTAGCGGAGTCCAATAACAAATAATAGAGCAAGGAGTAGAGAAATCATGACATGAACTGGGCCTGTCGGACCATGGAAAAGTTACTGGAAGTGGTGGTATAAGTCCAAGAGTGCTCCCAGCACTTTCCAAAGCAAAGGCAGCCCTGGTACAAGCAAAAGAATACATGGCAACCTACTACAACTGCTGGTGCCAACTGATGCTGAGGTTCATGCCAGGTGACAAGGTATACCTCAATGCTAGTAACATTGCACCAGCCGCCCATCAAAGAAACTGGCTCACAGGCGACTCGGTCCATGTCTGATCGAGGAACAAGTCAGGTCCCATGTATACTGATGGCAGGGAAGATCTATAAAGACTCTTAACTTCCACACAGAGCAACAAGGGCCTTTGGGGCTTGTTAATATGGATGATAAAGACAAGGCCCAAAGGTGTGCATTTGTGCTTTGTATGGGCATTTAATTTAAGTGCCAGAGAACACAAATGTGAAAGAGAAAGGCACAAAAGGAAAACAAAAGTGCAAGTGCAATGCACAAATGCATGGGAATAAAATCATACCCCAACACCCTCCCCTGATGAGTTACCACTGCAATAATCACATATACTTTTCAATCCCCATCAGTTTCCTACATCTATCCACCTTAACCTGCTCCAGTGGCTTGGTGGGTAGATTAGCAGCCATGTCAGTGGTGGGAATGAAGAGAGGAGTAAGTGTGCCACCTGCAGCTTTATCATGAAGCCAGAACAACTGCAAATCAAGGTGTTTCATCTGACCATAGTGTTCAGGGTTTTTGGCAACAGAGATTGCAGACTGGTTGTCAATTTAAAGGATAGAGGGTGAATGAATGTATATTCAAGTTCATCAAGGAATTGTTGAAACCA
This sequence comes from Chroogomphus rutilus, assembly GCA_003314275.1. Lineage (NCBI taxonomy): Eukaryota > Fungi > Basidiomycota > Agaricomycetes > Boletales > Gomphidiaceae > Chroogomphus > Chroogomphus rutilus. The sequence goes on from QLPI01022468.1 coordinate 2,520, forward strand.
AACCACCTCCTTTCCAGAATGAACAGTAGCAACAAATTCTGCCTCAGTGGTGGAGAGGGCTACTAGGGTTTGAAGTTTGCTTGACCAGCTAATTTCACCTGCACCCATCTTGAGAAGGTACCCACTGGTATACTTGCCATTGTCTGGTTTGCCAATATGGTCAGCATCAGTGTAGCTTTCAAAAAGTTCACCTGATGGCGAGGGTACATAGACAAGCTGATAATCCATGGTCCCCTTCAGATATTGAAAAAGGTGTTTGACTACTTTCCAGTGTGCCATTCCAGGGTTCTGGTTGAACTGGCACAAGACTCCAACAACATAGGCAATGTCAGGGCAAGTTTCAACTGACAAATACATCATGGAGCCAACAGCAGATGCATATGGAATGTTCTTCATCTCAGCAATCTCCTCAGGAGTCATAAGGGACATGGAGGATGAAATTTGAGACCTGGGTCTATGGGTGTGGTGACAGGTGTGCTATCTGCAAGGTTGTAATGACCAAGCATGTCAGAGATGTACTGATGCTGTAAGATGCCAAGATGTTATTGTAAGTGGTCCCAAGTGATTTCAATGCCAAGTAGGCTGGAGGTAGGGCCAAGGTCATGTAGCTTGAACTGTTTTGCAAGTTTGGTCTTCACACGTGAGATGGCAGATATAGATTTGGAAGCAAGGGTGAGATTATCAACAAAGACAAGGACAAACATTTTGACATCTTCACAGACCCAGATATAGATGCTAGTGTCAGACTTGATGCAAGTGAAGCCTAACCCATGTAAGACAGTATCCAGCTTCTTATTCCACACCCTGGGAGACTGTTTGAGTCCATAAAGTGCCTTGAGAAGTCTCTAAACATGATATGGTCCACCCTGGTGAAATCCCTCAGGCTGCTGAAGGTAGACCTCTGTGTCATTTTCACCATTTAGGAAAGCACTTGAGATGTCAAGGGATTCAAGTTCCAGGTCCTCAATGGCAGCAATGGCCAGAATGGCACAAAGTGCAGCAAACTTGGAAGTAGGTGCAAATGTCTCTGTGTATTCAAGTCCAGGATGCTGACTGTAGCCCTTGGCTATGAGGCAAGCCTTGTAGCACTCAATGGACCCATCAGGATGATGTTTGACCTTGAATACTCAATGAGAGCCAACAGCTTTATGACTGGCAGGAAGCTTGACTAGTTCCCAAGTGTCACTTGTCACCAATGCCTGAATCTCCTCTATAGCGGCAACATGATAAAGCTAACCATCAGGCTGTTTCAATGCCTCTGCAAGAGTTTGTGGCTCCATCCCACTGACTTTGAAGACATACTCCATGGCAGCAGCAGGAGATAGCAACTCATCTGGATGATATGACATAGAAGTGAGACCAGCTGCCTCTTCAACAGGCTCATCCTCGTCCTCATCATTGGACTCAGGAGAGATATTGTGATGAATTTTGTCATGATCAATCTTCCAGAACTCTCTGGGAGGGTAACAAATATGAGTGCTACGATGCAAAGGAGGGGGATCAGGGACAGGTGCAGGGATAGGTGGTTGGTTTTGAGTTGCCACCACTTCTGGCATATCTTCTAAGACATCAATAAACTGTACAGGAGTTGGTGCAGGATGCAGATGAGGTAAAGGGGAAGATACAGGGAAGACATGCTCATCAAATTCAGCATCATTGCTAATTAGAGTCTTGCAGGTGTTAGGATTCCAGGACTTCCAACCTTTGACACCAGGAGGATAATCAATAAAGACACATTTCTGAGTATGTGACTCAAGTCCCTTGCATTTGGTCTTTCTGAACATGGACATAGGCAGTGCAGCCCCAGACACAAAGTTGTTGAATGGATTGTTTCTTGCCATACCATGCCTGGAATGGAGTCATGTCATGAATGAGTAGGACTATGGTTCCAAATGTAGACATAGGCAGCCAATGCTTCTCTCCAGAAAGTTGGAGGTAATTTAGATTCAGAGAGCATGGTGGTAATAGCCTCAGCAGCTATATGATAGGCATGTTCAGCAACTCCATTCTGTTGTAGACAGGCACAAACAGTGTGTTGGCATTCAATTTCATATAGATCTGTAAAAGCCTGAAACTGCCTGGATATGTATTCCCCACCCTTTTCATCATGCAAACACTGGATCTTCAGACCAAGTTGTGTCACTGCCCAAGCCTTGTACTACTTAAATGCTGCAAACACCTCATCCTTGGTGTGGAGAGGGTGGAATGAGCAAAAGTGAGTCTTGTCATCAATGAACAGAACCTAATATCTGTAACCAGAATGGGTGCACACAGGGAGAGGTCCATGGAGATTGGTATGGACAAGGTCAAGTGGCTTTGATGCATGAGTAGATGCAGAAGGAAAGGGATTCTAATGTTGCTTGCCAGCAAGACATGGTTCACAAATAGGATCAGGGTTCTGCTTTGACTTGAGCACCAAACCATCTACTAGATCACCCTGAACAAGGTGTTTGACACTCTCTAGGTTCATATAGGCAAGAGAATGGTGCCAGAGAGAGAGGTCCATGATACAAGTGCTGGAAAAGTTCACAGACTTGGAGACAGGAATGGTAGAACTGTCAAGAAGGGCAGTGTTGAGAAAAGGTTTCCACTCTGAGTGAATGTAATGCAATCATGGACAATAGTGACAGTGAACTGCTTTTGGCGAGTGAGGTATAAGACAGAGAGGAGGTTGTTGCACAATGTAGGAACATGGAGAACTCGAGTCAACTAAAGATTGCTTCCAAATGCCATCCACCACTGGCGCAAACTGGACAGTGCTAACTCCAGCTGAATAGATTACTTTGTGGTCTGCAAGCTGAATGGGAATGACAAGTGGACAAAAATTATGTATCCAGTGACAATGAGGAATCATATGATATGTGGCACCAGTGTCTGTAATCCAATCAAACTCAGCATTGAGCTGAAGTGGTGTGGAAGAGAGAGCAAAGGCAAAAGAATAGGTCCCAACCAATGCCATACCAACCGAGGTTCATACCCACTGACTGAGTTTTGTTCAGTATGCTCCCAATTCTCCTGAACAAGATATGCACCAAGTGGGCATCACAACTGGCAGCTACCATCAATGGGCATCAACCACCGCTATCAGCCACACTTCCAGCAGTCACCACTCATACCAGTGCCCCAATTCTTTTTCCCAACCAATGTGGAGATTGATGCCTAATATGAGCAGAGTGCCCTAGCAATGGTATTTATATATCTGTAGTTAATGGGCAAAGGGTTCTCCAGAGTTTTCTCTTTGGATCCCCCTTTGCCAGTGTGTCACCCAACGGTAGAATGCCTGCTTAGGTTGCCTTTACAGATATGCAGATGCTGAATGGGCCTCACAAGATCCTAGGAACTTAATTTCAGCCTATGTATTTCAAATTGATTCTGGAAGCATCTTATAGAACTACCAGAAGCAAACAATCATAGCTCTATCACTGACTGAGGCAGGATTTATTACCTTAACTCATGCAGCAAAAGAGGCAATTTGACTGAAACAATTTATCTGCAAGGTTTTCCAGCCAATTAAAATGCCCATAAATTATATTCTGACAACCAATTTGCTATTACTATAGCCTATTATTAGGATCCACTATGCCATCATCCCCAACTATTCAATCCAGCTGTATTCAGCCTCACTCAGCCCAATTTACCATTTCAGCCATATGCTCCACTAGCCCTTTGATTCAGTGCACCTTGTGTATTCAGCCTATTCCATCTTGGCATTACATGCAACATTCAATTAGCTCCACCTATTATGTTCTTCCTCCACATGCGCATACATCTGTTTTCAGTATTTGTATTGTTCACTTCACCATTACGATTCGTTCATATTTCCTTATATGTTCAACTCCACTTTCCTTATTTGCAATTCCATTCTGTCATTTCTATGTGTGATTTGATCCATTGCTATATTCCTTATAGGGGAACTCCATTAGGCACTAGAATGATATGTCATTCTGCTGTCATGGAGGAAATCAAGATTGGGACATTAGCATTCCATTCTCACACATTTGATATTTGGCTTTCTTGTCTCTTGTAGGAATCCATTCAACTCCTCATATATAAGCAAGTAGTATAAGATCTTGTACATTCAGTAGTCTGCTCTTCAGTCAGAATATCAACTAAGATTCCCCCATTCACTTCCATCTTAATTTCTGTCTCACTATTATCTCCTCTGTCTATATGAAATTAGGATTCAGTGAGGCCTGGTAGGTGTAACACATAAGTTGAAGCCATACCCTATTATGAACCTCGCCATTGGTACTACTTTGGGAGATATTACATTTGGGATACAACAACTATGTCCTATTTCACCCCTTTAACACCTATGGAAATCAGCAGCATTCAAGAATGAAACACTTTGACATTCAACTGTACTTCATCTGAGACACCATTAAGTCAAGGAAAATTTGTGCCAATTACCTTCTAACTGATCAAATGTTAGCAGATATTCTTACAAAGGGTCTCTGTTATGACTCGGTAAAGCTGAGGAGTCGGTCAAGTCCTGCAGACCGTTTGGGGTGGCTAGGCTTCAATGTGCTTGTACATTGCACCCTGCTGCTCTGTGCATGCCACTGATTTAGACAGAAGAGAGACCCAGGAAGATGCCGAGAGTGTTGGCCTGAGTGAAGGACTTTAGATAGGAGAAAGGCGGACAAGGGGATACAAACCAAGTTGATATTCAGAGTGAGGAACTATCTACATACATCTGCTACTTATATAGGTTAAGAAGCAAGATGTGGAACAGGGTGGCATAAGGAATAGAGAACAATAAGGTATGAAGAATCATGTGGAGGTATTGTCCACAGTGATCAAGAATAGAATAGGAAATGTAGGCGAGAATAGAATAATGAAATATGGCTGAAAATAGAATAATGAGAGGGTGGATGAGAATAGAACAATGGAAAAAATGGCCAAAGATAAAACAATAGGGCTGTAACCAGATAATAGAGAAATAACAATTGTTCCTAGGGAATATGGATAAGGGAAGGGATGGGTAATGAGGAAATGGTGATGGATGGAGGGTGTGGGACGAGAGTGGTGAACCATATGATGTCCCAAATGCACCAAATGTACCAAGCCAGGGCCATGAACCAGTGATGGAAGACTTGTCACTGGTGAGTGGGTAACGGTTGGTTGGTTGGTCGGTATTGCCAAGTTAATGGGTACTCGGTACGTGTACTTGACAGTGTCCCTTGACCTAGAGTCAAGACCCTTACATAAAAACTTGGCATATATTAAGCTTGAGAGGGCATGTTAGGTGCATATATGTACCATACCCCTGAGAGTGGCAAGTATAATATATTCAATTTTTCTTATTCTTTTTCATTCATCTGATTCTCCATGTAATTTTAAAAATTTCAGCCATTTTCCTGTATTTCTACTCATGAGTGTTCATGAGATATTGTATTTTTACTTTCACACTACTGGTTAGGGAAGAGCATGGGTTAGGCTAACATGCATGGGTCACTGGATTGGGCATCCTTGGGTGTGGGTGCAGGTCAAGCCGAGAGCACCTGAAACCCAGCATAACCCACAGTATGGCACATGCATGTATGGCTGCCTGCCTTGCAAAGATAACTGCCAGGCCATATTTAATAGATCTATGAGCATTCTAATGTAAAATCTATCTGATATTTTCAAAGGTCTCTCCTTTAACTTCTGATGATTGATTGTGCAAGGGAGATTATCTGTTAGCTACTTGACAAGAACCAATATTCAACTCAAGTACTTCTTTGAAGGAACTTCTGATAATGAAGAACTCCATATGTGAAAGGACCCCTTAAAGACCATTGAAGTATGATGTGCAAGTACATTTTGGCAATATGTACTAGTGGCCAATCTTGTCCACTGAGAACAAGTGTGCAAGGTTAACAGGGAATATATAATTAAAGTTTCACTAATAATTTCAGTGAATATAAGGTATGCTAGAACATCAAGGAAGTGTAATAATGAATATACAGTGACTCACAAAACTGAGTCAATGTTTGGTGCTTTTGGACTATTCATTGAATAGCTTGAATGTAAAACATATATAAAAAAAGTGTTGGTGCATCAAAGAAGGAATCTGATCAGGGCTATGCAACCATTAAAAATTATATAAATCCAATCAGGGGTGATGAAGATATGGGCAATTCAAATCAAGGGCCCATTGACTCAGTTTTGTGAGATGGTATCAGAACAATCAGAATCTGATGCTCCATCTATTATATAACATGCAACCCTTGATAGATGGTTACTATTGTAACCTTATCTTTTATGAGAACTCAAATTAAGGTATTTAATCCTCTCCAACATGTCCAGAACTTCACTACACTCCAATGCACCCTACTTCCTCTGCTCAAAAAGAAAACATCCTCTCCTTGGCCTGTCATGGTCATTCCACTTGCACTATTGCCTCAAGACTTGGCCTCAGCCAGTCTACAGTATCCAGGACTCTCAGAACTCTCCATCCCAACCAGCCCTGCCCCTCTGGAGGTCATCCCCCCAAGCTTTCCTCTAGAGATCAACATGCTATTTTATCATAAATTGCTACTGGCAGAGCTTCCAATGCTACTCAGGTCACCAAACACATCAATACAATTATCCCCCACCCAGTCTCCTCAGAAACAGTCAGAAGAGTTCTCAGGAAACATTCATTCAAGGCTGTGGTGAAGAAGAAAAAGCCCTTCCTCAGTGCCAGGCATAGACAGCTGAGGTTGGCCTTTGCTTTGAAGCACAGAGAGTGGACTGTAGAGGACTGGAAGAGGGTCATTTGGTCAGATGAGACCAAAATCAACAGGTTTGGGTCAGATGGGAGGCAGTGGGTCTGGAAACAGAAGGGGGAGGGGTTGAATGAGAGAGAGGTACAGGGGACAGTCAAGTTTGGAGGGGGAAATATTATGGTATGGGGGTGTATGAGATGGAATGGTATTGGCCAGCTTGCAGAGATTAAGGGGAAGATGGATGCTGATCAGTTTGTGTCCATTTTGGAGGACCACCTGCTGCCCAGCCTGGAGGAAAGTGGAATTCCTGAGGAACAGGTAATTTTTCAACAGGACAATGACCCAAAGCACAAGTCAAAGAAGGCCAAGAACTGGATGGAAAACAACAATATCACTCTCCTTGACTGGCCTGCACAGTCTCCAGACCTGAATCCTATTGAGCACCTCTGGGATCATGCAAAAAACAGGCTTAAGGAGTATCCAACACCACCCAAGGGAGTTTGGCAAATTTGAGAGAGAGTAGAGGAGGTATGGATAACATACCACCAGAGGTGTGTCAGAATTTGATAGAGAGTATGCCTAGAAGACTTGAGGCAGTAATTAAGGCTAAGGGGGGCAATACCAAGTACTAGAATTGCAACTTACTATTTCTCTGATACCCTCTCACAAAACTGAGTCAATGGGCCCTTGATTTGAATTGTCCATATCTTCATCACCCCTGATCAGAATTACATAATTATTTAATGGTTGCATAGCCCTGATCAGATTCTTTCTTTGATGTACCAACACTTTTTTCATATATTTTTTACATTCAAAGCTATTCAATGAATAGTCCAAAAGCACCAAACATTGACTCAGTTTTGTGAGTTACTGTATGTGCAGGTGCAGTGCACACCTGACACCCGTCCACCCATGGGAAAAAACCCATGGGTTGGGTGGAGGTCACCCACATTTGACCCGTGGGTGACCCGTGCCATTCCCTACTACTGATTTGCTTCCACCACGAGACCCTCCATGTCCATATTAGCAGCTTGGTGGGGCACCAACAAATTGGCTTCCCACTTGAGCTAGTGCTAGGGGG
>QLPI01022471.1:0-17448 GCA_003314275.1 Chroogomphus rutilus
TTCGTGCTTGGTTACTAATGGAGTATTTTAGTCGGTACCGCCGAGTTATCGGGTCCTCGGTATGTGTACTTGACATTGTCCTGCATAGTTAGCTTTTTGAAAGCCATCTCAGTGTCAGCTCTTTCGTCCCAAGAGCTGAAATTGATCTGTAACTCATCGATAAAAAGCTCCAAATTGCTGGTCCAGCGAGGTTCCATATTGGGGTTACCTGTTAGGTAAGGCTCAAAGCATTCCAGAGCCGTTCCTTTCAGGTAGGAGATCATGTAGTTGACTTTTTGCCTATTGTTGGGGAATGAGTTAGGCCAGGTATGGAAATTCATTCTGCAAAGGAAGATGAAACCCTTTAACTTCTTTGGGTCAGTCCTGTCGAAGGGTTCTGCTTCTCAAATTCTGGCGGCTTGACCGTCTTGTCGGTGATTCTGGGTGGTTCTGCTGAGTTCAAGAATGGCATTCAAAAGGTCATTATTGTTGGCCAGGTTTATGGGGGCCCTGGCCCTAGGAGGTGGCCTGGCCTGCAGAGCCTGCCTGGCCTGTGGGGCTGGTCTGGCTCAGGGAGCTTGCCTGGCTTGCAGCAGTACAGCCGCAAATGGAGGGGGTGCAGCCGTGGGTTGCAGGGGTATGGCCACGGGCTGACGGGGTGCAACCGCGGGTTGAGGATGCACAGCTACTGGAGTGCGAGGAGGTTCAGATGTGTTTGCCTGCCGGTGGTGCTGAGGCTGTTCCTCGGTTTTGGCATCTGTGTCATAGTGTACCAAACCAGGTTTATCCTCTGCCAGATGGGGTTCTTGATCGTCATTGTCGTAGTCTGCATATTTGATGTCATCGTCGACTACCTCTTTGATGCATGGTTCTTGCTCAAAGGGAGAGGCGAGGTGCTGCAGTTCGACTGCTGGCAAGGTGTAACCAATGAGAAGGGGCAGGGTGCCAGAAGCTTCACGCTCCCTTTGTTGATTTACTGTGGGGGTGAGCCGATTATCATCCATACAGGCTGTTGATCTAGTAAATGGGGGCATAATCATAAGAACTGAGGTGGCACGGAAAGCAGTGTCACTCTGAATATACTGTTAAGCGTTGTAATACCGATAATATGGACGGGAGTCGGTCAAGTCCTGCAGACTGTTTAGGGTGGCTAGGCTTCAATGTGCTTGTGCATTGCGCCCTGCTGTTCCATGCATGCCACTGATTTGGACCAAAGAGAGACCTGGGGAGATACCGAGAATGTCGGCCCGAGTGAAGGACTTAAAGACAGAAGGAAGGCGGGCAAGGGGATGCAAACCAAGTTGATATTCAGAGTGAGGAATTATCTACATACATCCACTACTTATATAGGTTAAGAAGCAAGATGTGGAACAGGGTGGCGTAAGGAATGGAAAACAATAAGGTATGAAGAGTCATGTGGAGGTATTGTCCACAGTGATCAAGAATAGAATAAGAAATGTAAGCGAGAATAGAATAATAAAGGATGGCTGAGAATAAGATAATGAGAGAGTGGATGAGAATAAAACAATGGAAAACGGCCGAAGATAGAACAATAGGGCCGTGACCAAAATAATAAAGGAACAGTAGATGTTCCAAGGGAGAATGGGTAAAGGAGTGGATAGGGAAAAAGAAAATAGTAAGGGGTGGAGGGGATAAGGTGAAGGAGTGGTCCAGACAATGAACCAGATGTACCAAACCGAGGATGCATAGTGAGGAATGATGTGGGTCAGGGTCAGTCGGTTGGTATTGCCGAGTGAACCAGAGCTCAGTGTTGTGGACTTGACACATGCACAAGGCAGTTGCATTGACTAGGGCTATTGGCAGGGCTTCCAGCAACAGAACAGAATCCTAGGTGAGGCTTTTGGAACAGTGGCAAGTGCCGACTGGACCGAAGCCATCGGGACGCACCTAAAAGTGTTAGTGGTATGACAGAATGTAATACTGCCCAATACCCTGTTAATTAACAGATTATAGTGGGTGAGCGAGTTGTGACCAAATATTGCCGACCAATGGATCTAGTGATGTGACAGACTGATGGGTGGACTGAGATTGTCCCAGATGGAAGATCTAGTGGACATGTCTATGCAGTTAGCAAGCAGTACTAGATCAAGAGGGGTTCCAAGGAGGAGAATGGTCATAAACGGGAATTTTCGAATAAACTGTGAGCTGATGCTGATTGATCAAGCATGCCAAATAAGGTGCCGAGGATGGGGCGTTGCCTTCCGGTTGGCAGGAAAAACTGAATTTTTTCTGAAGTGGATGGTTTCCGAATCTATACTGGTAATTGGTCGAAAATGCTGGGGTGTAGATTGTCTTGGTGGACACCTAGTAGTCAATTCTGTGGATTTGGTAACGGCCAAACTGGTGGTATTGTTGGAGAATTGAGCAGAACTGGGTGTACTGGGACCTTTCCAGGAGTAAGACAATCCAATGAAACTATGAGCAGATCCTGAATTTAAGCAGTTAGAAGGGGTTACCCAGGAACCCGGTTCCGAATAAGAAGATAGAAAAATCATTAAAGAGGTGTCTTGTGGGACCATATTCATAAGAAATGACTGCATGGGAAGTAGTTTTATTCTGGGTATACTGTCAAGTGTTGGTAATGCCGAGGGGTCGGGCAGGTAACAGCCAAGTCCTGCAGGCTGGAAGTAGTGGCTTTGGCTTCAATGTACTCGTGCATTGCACCTCCATGTATGCCACCGATTTGCAACAGATAGGATACTCGGGAAGATGCCGATAATGCTGGCCCAAGTAGAGGACTTAACAGAGGAGGGGAAGGTAAAAGGGCCTAAGCCTAGTCGATACCCAGAATGAGGAAATATGTACATGCGTGTCCTACTTATATAGGTTAAGAAGCGACATGTTGAATAAGGAATGTGGAACAATAAGGTATGCAGAGCATGTGAGTATTGTCCACAATGAGTAAAATTAGAATGAAGGAATGTAAGCGGGGATAGGACAATGGAAATAGAATAATAGGAATGTGGCCAAGGATATGACAATAAAGAGTGTCTGACTATAAAACAATAGGGTTGTGGCCGAAGATAAAACAAGGACAGGATGTCCCCAGATAAGGCAGGACGAGGATTAAGGGGTGGACATGGTAGGATTAATAGATGGTGAATGGGGAAGAGTGGATGGGGGATAAGGATGAGCGATGTGGATAGTGGATGTGCCAAGCCGAGACCGGTGTACAAAGTGACTTGCATGCGGTGTGGGCACTTGTATGTGGACGTAGTCTGACTGCTCGATAGGCACTGCCAAATTACTGGATACTCAGTACGTTTACTTGACAGCTCACAAGCTCTACCTTTGGCCGGAGAAATGTGAGTTTGAGCAAACAAGGATCAAATATCTGGGCCTCATCATATCCCATGGCAAGGTAGAGATGGACCTGGTCAAAGTTGCGGGCATTACAGGTTGGCCAACCCCATCCAACCAAAAGGAGGTTCAGGCCTTCCTCAGCTTTGCCAACTTCTACCAGAGATTCATCGAAAGGTTCTTATACCACACCAGGCCATTGTTCAAGCTTGTGAAGAAAGACGTGAAGTGGAGGGGAGACACAGAGCAGGTGGCCTTTGAAGGGCTTAAAAAAAGGTTCACAATGGCACCTGTCCTTGGATTTGCCGACAGCAGCTGACCCTACTGAGTTGAGGCAGATAGTTCCGATATTGCTACAGGAGGAGTCCTCTTGCAGCAGTTGCCTGAGGATGACAAGTGGCACCCAATTGCCTTCTACTCGAAAAGCCTCTCCCTGGTAGAAAGGAACTATGAAATCCATGACAAGGAGATGCTTGCGATCATTGGGGCCTTAGAAGAGTGGAGGCACTTCCTTGAAGGCACGGAATATCACATTGAGATCTGGACCAACCATAAGAACCTGGAATACTTCCAGTCTTCAAAAAAGTTGAACCAACGACAGGCCCACTGGTCACTCTACCTCTCACATTTTGGTTTTGACCTGCGCCACCAACCCAGAGTGATGATGGGGAAGTCTGATGCTCTATCACACTAGTCAGACCACGGTTTGGGAACTGGTGATAACAGTGACCTGGTGTTGCTTTGGCCTGAGCCATTCACAATACGAGCACTTGAAGGACTGGTACTGGAAGGAGAGGAGCGAGAGATCACCCAAGAGCTGAAGAAGGCACTTGGCAAGGGGACATTAGAGGATGAGGTGGTGGAGGCAGTGTGGAAGTTACAAGAAGTGGGAGGAAAATCATTAGTTTCGGCTGAATGGGCAGAGACTGATGGGTTGTTGACCTTCCAAGGCAAGGCATACATCCCAGACTTAGGAGGCCTCCAATGGCAGATCATAGCCCACCACCATGACTCTAAGGTAGCTGGACACCCCGGTCATTGGAAGACCCTGGAGCTCATCTCCTGAAACTACTGGTGGCCCTATATTGTTAGGGGATAGCCTCCTGCCATCTAATGTTTATTCTTTTCCCAGTATATCTTTTATTTTATATCTTCCTCCCCCTGTTAATGCCTTAGTTTAATTCTCATTGCACTTGTTTCATTGACTGCGACATGACTTACTCATGTCACAGTCACTAGCTATATAGTTATCTGCTTAGGTAAGGGATCCTTGCCTCATTCTCTTCTGGATCCCCTTACCAGGTATGCATTGATATTATACTTAGTCTCCTTTTAATATATATTCACTTCTGGATCCCCTTACCAGTGTCTGATTGGCTCTGTAGGTAGGCTTTAGGGTTAGAGTCCCTGAGTCAGGCCTAAGGAGAATGCCAGGGCTGGGTGGTGTCCTGCTGGTTCTAGCTTCCAGCAGTTGCCCAGGATCAGTACCCAAGTAAGTTGCACTTATACATATGTCTTGGTACATTGGCAAGTATACCAAGATGTGCAGCTTATGCCTACAGACGAAGGCCCAGAGGCAGTGCCCTACTGGGGAACTCCACCCGCTCCCAATCCCTGAGGTACGATGGGACACAATAAGTGTGGACTTCATAGTAGAACTGTCCAATGCACACGGGTACAATGCTGTGATGAACATAGTAGACTTGGTGTCCAAGCGAGCGCACTTCATACCGACCCACATGACTGTCACAGCAGCTGGGGCAGCACATGTAAGGGCAACCCTCTTACAGCCCCGAGGTATATCTCGGAGGCGAGCTAAGCAGGGGGAATCCAAAGTTGTTTAATTATCTACTACCTAAATACATGTGGAGCCCTCACCTAAGCAGGGGGAATCCAAAGAGGAAAGTCTAAGGATCCCGCTGCTGGTGAGCCCCTTTTATACCCTTTATATGGGTGGTCTGTGCACTAGCTTACAAATCAATACATCGGAGTTTGTAGAGCCAATCTCCTGGTACTAAGTCTGAGGCTCGGGTATTTGTTCCGAGTTCTAGTCATCATGTGTTAAGACCTTTTCTGTCTCCACTTGGTGGTTTCTGGGCCTCTTAGCCTCGGAGTTGGTCGGAGTTCGAAGTAGGACTTCGGACCTGTATCAGGCCTCGGAGCTGATCGGAGTTTGAAATGGGACCTCGGAGTTGGATTGGAGTTTAAAGAGGGTCGTCCCCTGACAGCACGACTCTTCCTACACCACATATGGAAGCTACATGGCCTGTCAAGAGTGGTGGTATCTGACCAAGGGGTTCAATTCATTCGTGAGTTCACCTGGGAACTTTACCACTTATTGGGTATTCGCCTGGTGGCCTCTACAGCCTACCACCCACAGATAGACAGTCAAACGGAGCAGGTGAACCAAGAACTGGAACAGTACCTTTGGCTCTTCATCAACAAGAGACAGGACAACTGGTATAACCTCCTGCCCCTGGCCGAGTTCCAGTAGAATAATTACGTTCATGCTTCCACCTGAGAATCCCCATTCCTACTCAACACAGGCTGACACCCCCACATGGGTTTCAAACCACACCAACCCCTGTCTCGGCTCAAATCCATAAATGAGTTCAAGGAGCAGATGGAGGGTGCACTTTCCAAGGCAAAAGCAGCCCTGGTAAAGGTGAAGGATGATATGGCAACCTACTACAACTACAGATGCCAGCTGACACCAAGGTTTGTGCCAGGCAATAAGGTATACCTTGATGCTAGCAATATCTGCACCAATCAGCCGTCGAAGAAGTTGGCATACAGGCAACTCAGTCCCTACCTTGTTGAGGAACAAGTTGGATCCCATGCATACCGACTTCAACTCCTGAAAGGCTTGAGTCGTCTCCACCCCATCTTCCTGTTGAAATATTTTGTTGAGGTGTTGAGGCCGACGTCGTTGAATGCTGGAAGTAGTTAGACGCTGCAGAAAATTTTCCTGTAGTGATGTGACATGTCATGACATATACACTTTTGCACCTCTATTTCCAACAGGTTATGGGCCCCGGTCGCACCTAGTCTCACTGAAACTGTCCTTTTGTGATCTGTCTATTCGTGATCTGCTTTTTTTGTGTCAAACAAATCTTTTGTGTTAAAGAAAACCTTTCGTGTCAACATTCGCTCACAACATGGATCGCACCATTATGCCTCAGCTCCCAAAGCTCACCAGTACCAACTGGCATGAGGGGCAGAAGGAGATAGAGACCTACTTCATGCTGATTGGCTGTGGAGGTCATATTGATAGTGTTAGGCCTGGAGGTGAAAAGGCTTTGGCCTGGGATCAAACCGACCCAAAGGTCTATGCCATCATATGGTTTCTCACCGACCCCAACTACCGTTCACCAATTATCACCACAAAGTCTGGCAAAGAAGCCTGGAGCAAACTCGTTGCTGAGTACCAAAAGGACAATGTGACAAATAGGATACTCCTATGCCAACAATTCTATTCCATCACCCATGATTCATCTGCTTCAATCTCAAACTTCATTGAAGGAGTCCTCACAGTTGCTTGCAGATTAGAAGCTATTGGCCACAAACCAGATGATCTTGAAATTACCGACAAAATCCTGATTGGGTTGCATCCATCTTGGGCTCCAGTTTGCACAGCGCTTATGCTGCGGACAACATCCCCAACGATTGACGAGATTTCCTTGGTGCTCAAACAGTATGAGGCCAACAAGATAGGGGTGGAAATGGTGGTAAAGAAGGAGGAAGGAGAATCAGCGTTGATTGCCAGAGGAAAGCATGGCATTTTGGGATCCAAGGAGAAAGCCAATGAAAATGACGATGACTTTGATTGGGGGAATACAAGGAACTGTGAGGGGGTATGTTATAGGTATGGACACCCTCGTCATATTGCACAATTCTGTGTTGTGAATATGCCAGAGGAGGTCAAGCGGTGCACTCTCAACCACTTGGCTCGCATTGCAATGCTTGACGGTGATGACAACCTATTTGCATTTGCAGCTGCTGAAGGTACAAGCAAAATTCCACTTCATCAACCAAACAGCAATCCCTTGCTTATTATACCCAAGAAGAAAAAGAAGAAACACCGGTTGAAAACCAGCAATCCTGAGTTGGTCAATTTTTCATTCTAAGTTCTCTTATTTATTTATTTTATCCATTCTATCCTACACTCTCCTTTATTGATTTTATTATGGGGGTGTCGGCCTCAGGGGGTGTGTTGAAATATTTGGTTGAGGTGTTGAGGCCGATGTCGTTGAACGCTAGAAGTAGTTAGATGCTGCAGAAAATTTTCCTGTAGTGATGTGACGTGTCACGACATATACACTTTTGCGCCTCTATTTCCAACACTTCCCAGTTGTCAAACTTACCCCAGCTCTGGCTGACCCCATTCCGGGCAGGCAACAGCCCCTCCCACCATAACCAATCCTAGTTGAGGACAAGGAACACTTCAAAGTCAAACAAGTACTCGACAGCCAAATGAGAGCAAATCAGCTATAGTTCCTCATCAAGTGGAAGGGTTATGGCTACGAGGAGAATTCCTGGGAAAACAAAAGTGATGTTCAGGCTCCCGACCTCATTGCCAACTTCTATCATCAACACCCAGGTGCCCCCTGCTGGATCCGCTCCATGGAGGCATCCACCTTCAGATCCCACACACCAAATCCTGCTCATTGGCATCAATGCATCCAGGATGCCACATTCTAGAGGGGGGGTGATGTCAGGGGAACCCCTGATAATAGGTCCCAACCAATACCACATCAACTGAGGTTCATACCTACCGACTGAGATCCATTCTGTCCACTCCCAACTATGCCAAACAAGATACTTGCCGAGCAGGCATTGCAACTGGCAGCCACCATCAATGGGCATCAACCATGGCTATCGGCTGCACCCTTGTCAGCCACCAGCTATATGGGGGCCCTAGCCCTTTCCTGACTGATACAGAGAGTGATGCCCAGTACGATGTGGAGTGCCATGACAATGGTACTTATATAGTCATAGTTAGTGGGCGAAGGGTTTCCTAGAGTTTTCTCTTTGAATCCCCCTTTGCCAAGTATGCTAGTCACTGTGTAACTAGGTGCTATACTAAACCTTTGGATCCCCCTTCGCCAGTGTGCCACCCAAGTGTAAAATGCCTGCTTAGGTTACCCTTACAATTCCACTACCAGTAAGCCCCTCCTTATATACCTTTATGTAAGTGGTCTGTGTACTGGCTTACAAATCTACACATTGGAGTCAATAGAGCCAACTCTCTGGTACTAAGTCCATAGCTCAGGTGCTTATTCCAGAGCCTAATCATCCCATGTTAAGCTTATTTCTGGTTTTCTGTCTAGCCATCCTTGAACTCCTGGTCTTTCCAAGTACTTGTCAGTGTACAGAGTTAGTTGTCTATCACTGGGGGGCACAGGTGTCATGGAGGTGATGGATGTCATGGACAGCATGGAGGTGGTGGAGATGGTGGGTGTTGTAGGGTTTGTGAAGGTCTTACAGACAACAGGGCTTGTGGACATGGTCTGGATATAGAGGTCAGGCATCTCTCTTTGTTCTTTGGACTCTTGTCCTTTAGTCTTGGAATCGGACTGAAGTTTGAAATAGGACTTTGGACTTGGATCAGGATTCAGGGAGAGTTGTCCCCTGACAGGTGCAGCATATAAGCTGAAGCTAAGCTCCAAACCTCACAAAGTTACAACCTCACTGAGTATTATTTAAGAACCTTGCTGCTCACATTCTTAACAGATATGATTTTTCAAAAAGGATAAGAAGTCCTCCTTTTGTACTAATTTACAAGTTGATTAGTAAGCTAGTAAGCTAAACTAACACCTTCTCAATAAGAAAAGTCTTCTAGAATTTGGTGGTCTGTACACAGAAGGTCATGGAAAGTACTAGAACCTTGTAGAATTTCCTAGATCTATTTTGAGCTACTTTCCTTATTTAGCATTAAAATGGGCATTTTAGACCAGAATGATTAAGGGCAGAGGTAATGCAGAGACTGTTTAGTGTCTTAGGCTAATATTTGTGTATTTCTAGAGAGAAACCAATAACCTGGCTTTAGGCTTGAATCTGGCTATAGCCTGATTATCTGGAGAGTGGACCTTGAATTTCAGGCCAAACCTTTAGTGATGAACAATGGAAGTTAGGGATTATGGGAGTATTAGAGATTATTATAAAGCACCAAAAAGGTTAGGAAGGCCTTGGAGAGGAATATTTGAATAGGACAACCCATATTTATTAGCAAGTAAATGCTAATATATTGAAATAAGGTAGTAGTACAATAGAAGGCTTTTGTATTTTTGTGCTTTAGTCTTTTTATACTTTTTTTGGTCTTATCATCTATCAACCACCAAGGAATTCCCAACATTGTCAAGGCATACTATGATACAAGCTTTGCTGGATATCCTGGTCACTGGAAGAAAACCAAACTTATGTCACAGAGCTATTGGTGGCCTGGCATGGGATGATACATTGCCAAGTATGTAAAATCTTGCAATCCCTGTAATAGGACCAACACCTTTCCTAGTCTCCCTATAGGCAAGCTCCTCCCCAATTGTATTTCAAATCATAGATGGCAGGTTATTACTGTTGACCTAATCACTGGACTGCCTACCAGTCATGGTGTAAGAGCAACCCTAGTGGCACCTGAGAGCTGTCACCCAGTGCCTAGCAATGGGGGAATTTCTAAGCTTAGTTACTCATCTCTGTACATGAAAGAAGGGGACTTCACCTTGTAACAGGGGAATTCCTAACAGGAAAACCTAAAGCCCCTTGCTTAGTGAGTCCCACACCCTATATACCCTGTTCTCACCCACTGCTTCCCTATCATACTTTACCCTTCCCTTGGGCCCAGCAGTATGATCTCCTGAATGCCCATAGGCCTGATCCCAGGAGTGTTATGAATGGCGCCTCAGACTAATCTATTCAACAACCAGCGCCGTTCCTGGGGGATTCCCGACCACAGTCATTCACGAGCAATTCCCCCAACCATCTTTCCACGATTCCATTCCAAACCCATTGCTCTGCAATCCCAATCCCCCAGCAATTCCGAAACCAAGGTTCCACCCTCGAGATAAGTGTTCCATAAGATCGTTGCATACCTCATGCCCTTGTTCTCACTTCTCCATTAACCCCTTGTATTCCATTCTCCCTGTTAAGTCCGCATGTCAGGCGCCTAGCTAGTACTTCCGAAAGGACTTATCCGGGTTAGCGTGGGTCCGTAATGGGGCTGAGGACCAAAGACGGTAGTCGGACGGACTACAGACGGGGGCGGAAGTGCCAGGAACTTAGGGTCGGTCGCGGATTGGTTCGATCCGGTCACTGAGGTGTTCGAGGTCAAAGGGACTTGGCTTCAACTTATGTGTTGCGCCCTCCTCGATCGTCTGTCCCTAATTTCGGAAAAGAGACGAGAGTTTACTGGAAATGAATTGGAAACTAGGTGGTAGACTAAGTCGATATTCGTACTAGCAAACAGTCCAGTCAACTGGCAGACTATATACATGCGACTATCCTTGTACTATCTTTGCCGGTCATAAAACAAGGAGGAGGAGAGTACAAGGGGTCAATATAAAAGAGAAAACAAGGGAGTGAGGTACGCGATGGTCCTGCGCATCGGTTATCAAAGTATTGAGTCCTCGGTCGGATACGGACTCGGGGATAGTGTCTCGGTCGTGACGGGAATGGGAGCGGGAACGCGGTTTCTCGGTCGGACTTGTTGGGAACGGGAACTACAGAAAATAATCCTTCGTCCTTTTGGTCGGAAAGGTCTCGGAACAGAGGTGGGTGGTTGTGGGGGTTAGTGTGGGTTGTTGGAAGCATGGGTTATAACAGTATCCCTCCACTAGGACCGAGCCCTCAAGGTCCTAAGCTTGTCTTGCTGTGAATAGGGTGGAAAAGGATGTGGGAATGTTTTTAGGCGTTTGCATGTAATGGGCGTTCTCCGAGCGCTCGCTTGGTCCTCCGTATATAAGGGTTTTTTCTTTTTATTGTTGTTTTTGCCCCCTTTGATTTCCCCCCCATGTCGGACTTCACGTGGGATGTCGCGGAGGATGTGTCGGAGGAGATGTGTATCCTGAAAGCTCGGTACGAGGAACAGGTCCATCTTCTGGAGGTGAAGCAGTCCCAGCAGGTGGAGGCCGCTCGGCAGGCTGAGGCAAAACAGAAGGCCAAGGCTCTGAGGTTGGCGGAGGAACAGCAGCTGAAGGAGGTCGAGGAGCAGCGGCTGAAGGAGGTAGAGGAGCAGCGGCTGGAGGAGGAGGAGGAGAAGAAAGAGGAGGAAAAGGCCCGTGCCATTGAACAAGAGGCATTGCTACTGGAGCGTGCCCTTTTACTTGTGCAAGAAAATGAAAGTTTGGAGGAGGACGAGAACAAGCCGATTTTTGGGGGTTCCGAAGATTCTGTGTCGGACCACCGCTCACCCGTAGGTCAGGAAACCAACCCATCACCATCCAGGGGGCGTTCTGGGGGTGAACATCGTTCGGTGCCCGTGGTTGGACCCGGTTCCGCTGCGTTGAACGCGGACCGGAGACGTCGGGAGCGCAAGGAGGAGGGGGTTCGTATCTCTACAGCACAGAAGGCCCTCGAGAATCAAGTGGTTCGTAAGGTGCAGGAGGTCGGAAGGGAGGTGGGTCTTGGGCCCATTGAATCCAGTCATTGGGCGTTGACTCAGTATCGTCCCGATTTGTATCAGACCGTGGCTCCTGAGTATTCCTTGTGCCTGAGGACGGAGCCCTGCGACCTATGTCGTAAGCGAGGGAAACGGTGCGAGTGGATGACATCGGCGAAAACCTGTGTCCCCTGCCAGGCCAGTCGGGTACGGTGTGAGGTGGATGGAGTGCCGGTTGTCCGAGGGGCAGTTACAAAGAAGCGAGGGCGGGAGGAGGAGGACGTTCCTAAGGTGTCCTCTTCTAAGAGGTCTAGGATGGATGTGGTGATTCCTCCCCCCTCGAAGGTTGGCTGCGCGGAAATCGTGGCCGTCCTGGGGTTGATCCAGGAAGCTCTGATCGGTATGGACGCCCGTCTTCAGGCTCTGGGAACGGACGTCAAGAGACTGTCCGATGCTTCTGAGATGCGGAACGCTATCCACACCAGCAATCGGGACCGTCCGAAGTGGAACTTCGGTGCGGCGGTCTTGCTCCGGCTACTCATGCAACGGGGGATCGGACGGAATCGGATCCGAGCATGGTGGATGTGACGCCCAAGGCAGGGCGGTCAGTTAATCCGGTCGACCCAGTGTCGGGGCCGAGCGAGGAAGGAAAGGGCAAGGGGGTGGACTTGTTCCAACATTACGATCCTTCCGATCCTGATATTAATCATTCTCTGATCTATGGTGATGACTAGTTTGTTTGTAATTGTTTGAAGAATGTCATTAATGATTCGTGGTGGTCGTAGCGGTCGAGGCGGTCTTGGTTGTGGTTGTTGTGGTTTTGTCACTAGGACTGGGTCGGAGAAAACTCGGGGGTGTCCTGCAAAAATGCGAGTTTTGGTAGTAACCGTATCAAGGTTTTTAGTGAATTTAACATGTTATCAACAAAGGTCTAGGCTAAGCAAGAAGATCTACAAGTGGTACCGCTTGTCTAAGGGGTGGTACGGTTTTGAGGGTCACGATTTCCTGAGTGGAAATTTGTCGGGGGTCAAATTTGAGCACTGCGGCTCGGTATCAAGAATCAGTTCGGACGTAGGCTAAACAAAGTAGTACTCAATACCCTATCGATCGTTGGATCGCGGTGGGTGAGCGTGTGGTGTCCGGTAACTAGAATCTGGCGGATTTTCAGAGGGTCACGGTCGAAACTTATCGATGGGTGGTCACGGGTGTTTCGGGAACTGAAGAGAGTGGACGCGTTGTTTGTTTTGCTCCATGGGCACTGTCGACTTGTTCAACGCAAACGACTGGCACTGGAGCCGGGGGCCTGTGCCTAATCTTTGGATTCTGAGGCATCCAATGCTTTGGATTCCTCCTCGACTTCTTCTGCTATGGAGGCTGCGCGTCCTTGGGTGACCGTAGTAGGGGATCTCGGGCATTCTTTGGCTGTGTGACCCGATCTACCGCAGAAGAGGCAGAGGTTTTGTTCGAATCGGTGTTGGCGTTCTTGTGGTGTAAGTTTTCCGTCTTTCTCTAATCTGGACAAAAGGTCTGTGGTAGTCCTGCTGCCATTGGATGGGGTCATGGGTTGGCCTACATTGGCCGTCTTATTGCCCGTGTTAGGGGCCGAGTACGTGTTCACAGAGGTTCTTCCTCTATCGTATGGGCGGTCGAAGTTCCGGTTTGAGGCGGATTCTCTGGCGACTGTTCCCAATGACGGGTGTCGATGGACTGGGACAGGAGGCGGAGTTGGAGTAGGGAACGCGGTTTTCCTACTCTAGAGATCTCATCCTTGATCCTCCCGGGAAGTCCGTTGTAGAATTGCCGACGGAGTGCGGCGTCGCCCCAATGGACGCGGGTGGCTAGTCGGTTGAATTCGACTACATAAATCGTGATGCGCTGGTTGTCGCGCATGCGGAGGTTTTCGAGGTCTGCTTCGGCCTCTCCCTCTGGGTCGTGGGGTCCAAAGTTGGTCTTGAGTTCAGAGACAAACTCGTCATAGTCATAGAGCCAGTCTGGCTCGTCGGGGGCAGTGAGGGCTGGTTCGAACCAGTCCAGGGTGGTACCGGTCAGGTACGATAATACATAGGTTACCTTGGCGCTGTCGGAGTCGAAAGCGTCAGGGCGGTCACGGAAGTTCAGCATACACTGCACTAAAAAGGCTTGTAGTTTCCTCGAATCGGATCTGTCGAAAGGATCCGGGTCTCGAACCTTGGTGGCATGGGGGGCTGATCTTCTAGGGGAGGCTAGATTACTTGCTAACATAGCGATGGCCTGGGTGAGGTCGGGCACGTTGTTTGGCCCTATAGCGGGGGCTCCTCCTGGTGGTGGAGGGGGTGGTGCTGTGGCGGGTGGTACGGGATGGGGCTGGGCGACGGGCGGTGGTGCAGCGGGTGGTGGTACGACAGGGAGTGGTGCAACGAATGGTGGTGTGGCCTGTGGGGGGCAATGCGCGGTGGTGGTGCGAACGGTGGTTGTACGAAAGGGGGAGATGCGAGATATGGGGGTACCATGGATGATGATCCGGACGTGGTCGGTACTGCTGAGGATGATCCTGAGCTGGAGGGCATCTCCAGGGGTGACGGTTGGTTGGTCACTGGGGGGTTCACAAGGAACGGGTTGGTCATACTCGAGCGCGGGCGTCGGTCCGTGTTCGAGAATCCGGAATCTGAAGAGGGTCCGGGGGGGTGCACGGGGGTCTGAGGTGTCTGAAAACTTGGCCCAGGGACGAGTAGTTCTCGGGGGATGGAAGCACGGCGGGCAGACGCCTGGGTGATTGTCTGTAGGGCTTGCGAACGTGTAATTGGCCTTGAACCCATGATGATCAGGAGTGTGAGTACGAATATACTGTTAAGTCCGCGTGTCAGGCACTTAGCTAGTACTTCCGAAAGGACTTATCCGGGTTAGCGTGGGTCCATAACAGGGCCGAGGACCGAAGACGGTAGTCGGACGGACTACAGACGGGGGCGGAAGCGCTGGGAACTTAGGGTTGGTCGCGGATTGGTTCGATCCGGTCACTGAGCTGTTCGAGGTCAAAGGGACTTGGCTTCAACTTATGTGTTGCGCCCTCCTCGATCGTCTGTCCCTAATTTCGGAAAGGAGATGGGAGTTTACCGGAAATGAATTGGAAACTAGGTGGTAGACTAAGTCGATATTTGTACTAGCAAACAGTCCAGTCGACTGGGAGACTATATACATGCGACTATCCTTGTACTATCTTTGCCGGTCATAAAACAAGGAGAAACGGAGTACAAGGGGTCAATAGGAAAGAAGAACAAGGGAGTAAGGTACACGATGATCCTGTGCATCGTCTATCAAAGGAGCAGAACCTTGACTTTCGGAATCTTCGGAGGTTCGGAAACTTCGGAACCTCGGATTGATGCATTGGAAATCTAGAAAGCAGTTAAACAGGCTTTGAGCGGTCGGAAAGGTCCCGGAATCGGTATGGGTGGTTGTGGGGGTTAATGGGGGTTTATTGGGGGTACGGGCCATAACAGTATCCCTCCCTTAGGACCGAGCCCTCGAGGTCCTAAGCTTTATTCATGGTTGTAAGGGAAACCCTCTGGACTCCTCCGGAGTTGTCTCATGGAGAAGGCTAGACAGGAGGAATCCGAATGGAAAAATAAACCTATACATCGGAATCTGTAGGGCTAACCTCCTGGTACTAGGTCCGAAGCTTGGGCGCTTATTCCGGTTTCTAATCATCGTGCTAAACTCATTCCGGTCTCCCACCTGGTAGGTCCTAGATTCCTGACCTTCGGAGTATTGTCCATTTATCTGTCGGTCACACGGGAGGTCACAGATATCTCGGATATCATGGACACTGTGGAGATGGTGTGGTTGGTAGTGTAGATGATGGTGTGGATGATGGATACTATGGGAGTTCAGCGAATGATAGAACTTGTGGATGTTGCTTGGGTGTGAAGGTTGAGGGATTCCTTTCCAGTCCTCGGATCCTTGTTTCCAATCTCGGAATCGGAGCGGAGTTTGAAATAGAGCTTCGGATTCGGATTCGGAATTTGGAGAGGGTCTTCCTCTGAGCATGGGAATTTTCTTAGGCATTTTGGAACGCATTGGGCATTTTTTAAGCGCTCATAATCTGCCTTATAAAAGGGGGGGGGTGTCAGGGGACGACCTTCTCCAAAGCCTGATCCAAGTCCAAAGTACCATTTTAAACTCTGATCAACTCCGAGGCTAAAACATCCAGAAACCATCGAGTGGAGACGAGAACGATCTTGAAGCATGATGACTAGAAATCCGGAGTGAACGTCTGAGCCTCGGACTTAGTACCAGGAAGTTGGCTCTACAAACTCCGATGTATTGATTTGTAACTAGTGCACAGACCACCCATATAAAGGGTATAAAAGGGGCTCACCAGCAGCGGGATCCTTAGACTTTCCTCTTTGGATTCCCCCTGCTTAGGTGAGGACTCCATATGTATTTAGGCAGTAGTAAAACAATTAAACACTTTGGATTCCCCCTGCTTAGCTCGCCTCCGAGATATATCTCGGGGCTGTAAGAGGGTTGCCCTTACAGCAGGAAAGTCTCCCCAATAAGGACTGGGAGCCGTGCTACAACACAGTCATAGGTGGTTTCGGACTCAACCGAAGCGACTCGGAGAGTACCAACTCCTACCCGTACCTGACACCAGACTCCCCCTCCTCTATAGTTATAGCCACAGGTATCCCCACTAGTCTCACCTTTGACATGAACGCCGAGGAACGACTGCAAAGGTTAGAGCAAGAGCTGGCGGAAAGCCGAACGGCAAATGCTGCAATAAACGAAGCCCTTAGGGCAATCATGGCTAAACTAAATGACCCAATGCACCAGGGGTTAAACTCCGAAAATCTAGAAGATGACCCAACTCCGAGTGCACATTTTTCGGACACTCGGAATACCGCGGCCTTACAAGGAAACTCCAGAGTCAGGCCCGCATCCCCATCCGACTTCGATGGAGACAGAGAGAAAGGGAGAGCCTTCCTCAACTCCTGCAACATTTACTTCATAATCTGCGGAGATCAGTTTCCTAACAGCCAATCTCGGATACATTGGGCTCTATCCTACTTCAAGTCCAACAGAGTGGCCCGCTTTGCAAACAAAATACTCCGAAGTGAGAGAACGGGACATCCACACTACTCGGACTGGAGAGCCTTTGAGTTGGACTTTATACGAAACTTCTGTCCGAAGAATGAACAACTCTCCGCCCTCACACAACTAGAAGGGACGGGCTGGTACCAAGGCAAAGACTCTGTAGAAGAATACATTGACCGGTTCGCAGAGCTGGTGGATCTTGCAGAATACCACGATGACAAGATGATCGTAATCAAGTTCCGCCGAGGCCTCGAACCAGGAATACAGACAAAGGTTGCACTCCTGGGGAGTGGAACTCCGAGTTTTGGCGACCCCGAAGGATGGTATGAAGCTGCACGAAGGGTTGCATGGGACCAAGAAGCCAATGAAGCATTCACAGAGGCACATCGAAGCCAACTTTGGACCTCCATCCGATCAAACGGCATGCCTCCCAGATTAGTTTCCGGAGTTCCGAGGATGCCAGTATTATTCCCTCGTTTCCCAGAAAT
>QLPI01022475.1:723-17953 GCA_003314275.1 Chroogomphus rutilus
CAGTCGAGATCAGTTCCGAAAGAGGGTTGCCCTTACACCATCCAGAACCTCGCCATTGCCTCGCCTTTGGGAGATTAAATATATTAGGATTATGTCCTTTCTCCACATCGTAACATATAGTCAGTCACTCCCTATTGTCTTATTCTTGGCCACATTCCTATTATCCTATTTTTATTATTCTATTCTCATTTACATTCCTCCATTCTATTCTTGATCATTGTGGACAATACCCCCACATGCTCTGCATATCTTATTGTTCTTCATTCCTTATTCCACAACCCGCCTCTTAAACCATATAAATAGTGCATGGATGTACATACTTCCTCATTCTGGGTATCAACGAGGCTTAGGCCCCTTTACTTTCCTCCTGCTGTTAAAGTCCTCTTCTCAGGCCGACATTATTAGCATCTTCCCAGGTTCATCTTCCGTCCCAAATTGGTGGCACACACAGAGAGTAGGGTGCAACACATGAGTACATTGAAGCCAAAGCCACTACTACCAGCCTGCAGGATTTGGCCACTCCCTGTCCGATCCGATCCCTCGGCATTACCGAAGCTTGACAACAATCTATATTCAGTATAAAGGGAGATGAAAGTGTCAATGCTAAGAAGAGTGGGATAAGGGGTGAAATATAATGGGAGAAAGAACAATGAACAGGTTATGGTTATGCTAACCCAGGTGCATATGAGTGCCAGGATTATAAATGCAATGGGAAGAAGATCATGGTTCAACAAGTCAGGCCATTGATTGGTTGACTGTCATGTCAGTTGTCACCACTGTACAATATCCACAAGTTGGAGATCATCAAGTCTTCTCTGAGTGAGCTGGCGCACCATTGAGAGATTTATTTTCATCAACAGATTGGGGAACCCCTTGAAAAATTATGTAGCTAATGGTCATAGATCCAACTTAATACAGGAAAAAATATATCCTTTGTCCTGCCAAGTGGCAAGTAGGCGGAATGGCTCGAAGGAAATCTTGCGACCCATTTTCATGGAGACAGCAACTTGATTTCCTGGTTGCTTGTCAATGTAGATTGAATCTAATTGTTTGTCCTTTGGACTAGAAACTAAGCTTTGACGGACGTTGAAGCTAAATTTAATAGTCTAGGCCGTAGGCCGAATTGAGGCATACATCAATGAGATCGTTTGAATAGTTTGCAATGACGACAGAGATTCCATTTTTCGAAGCGCGCGGACCTTTAGCTCGGCGTTTTCCGCGTACCACCCAAAAACTCAAGACTCATCCACGTCGACGTCCTCGATGGCCAAACTCAACCCAGGTAAGCTTTACTCGAATGTTGTCACTTTTTTTGTCCGTATACCTTGCTCTTGGTGAAAGAACAGCTTAAAATTTTGAGGAAATTGGCTGGATGTCCCATCGACTCCTCGGATGACGTTTGTATCTATAAGAATACTAAAATCGTATTTTTGCCCTTAGATCTCGCCTCGTCACGGCGCAAGAGCCGGAAGCTCCACTTTGATGCTCCTTCTTCTGTCCGTCGCAAAATCATGTCTTCTGCGCTCTCCAAGGAGCTTCGTGGAAAGCACAATGTCAGCTTGCTCCCTACAATACCATTTTTTATTGGTGATCTGACACTGGCATTTTAGTGTCGATCAATTCCTGTTCGCAAAGACGATGAAGTGCGAATTGTGAGGGGCAAGTATGCCGGACGCGAGGGCAAGGTCACACAAGTGTACCGCAAGAAATGGGTTATCCATGTTGACAGGGTACAACGTGACAAATCTAACGGTGCAACTGCTCCAATCGGCATCCACCCTAGCAACGTTGTTATCACAACCCTCAAGCTCGACAAGGACAGGTGACTTTTTCGTCAGTGAACCCTTGGTTGTTCAAGTGCTCACGATTTGTCGAATTTAGGCGTGCAATTCTGGAGAGAAAAGACCGCAAGAAACAACCGTCGGCCAAACGGGGTGATGGAGATGTTGAAATGGTTGATGTATGTTAATTTTTCTCTCTGATCGCCTAATTTTGACTTTGTGCTCCTAGTAATTGTTGTCTGCTGCGCCCATTATTCTCGTTGAACAAAATTTACCATGTATCTATGCGTCCCATTTATACGCACATGATATGACATTCAATGCCCGAAGCCACAAGAATCAGAAACAGTATTATACTTATATGAACCTTTCGTATGAGTTAAAGATACAATGTGGAGGTGAACGAGTGAGGCAATGAAATTTAGAAAATGACATCTTCATCTTTACTACTGAGCAAGTCGACCCCTCCACCTTCCTCATCCTGCATCTCATAAATTACTGGCGGTTCACCATGCAGTTCTCGTTCGGCTTTTCGTTTGGCTTCCGCTATTGCAGCATCACGTCTCTTCTTCCCTTGTACCTTTTTTAATCTAGGGAATGGGAATTTGGGTATAAATATAGTCCCAATGTCAATCTAAGGGGCTCACCTGAAAAACTCTTCTCTGTCCATTTCATCTAGCTCCGAGATGATATATTTGATAGTGTTGTCGAGTTTGGGTATGATAACATGCTCAATGGCGTTTACTCGTCGGTTGGTTGCACGGATGACTTCGTCTAGGATCGTGAAGGCTGTCTGAAGGGAAGCAAGCTCCACAAGTGTCTCCACAGCCTTCGCATAGACCTCCTTCGAGCGCAAGACTTGTTGTCCTCCGCGTCCGAGACCAGTCAAGTTGAAATCTATGTTAAACAAAAATAAGGTACGTCTAACAATGCTACATGAACGGCTCACCATTGCCAGCGATTCTATCTGCCTCGAACGCAGGGATAATAACTCCAGAAACATTGTCTTGCTTAGCCTTGACTTTGAATGTAGCGTTTTTAGCCTGCTCTTGCACCAAGTACGATATATCTCCGGTCGCATACGTCACTTCTGCTAATGAAAACGATGCCAGTTGCATTACCCTGCCCATCTTTCGTTTTGCCTGCAGGGATGCTCGTGTTATTAGCCAATACAGTTGTAGATGAAGAAAAGACACCTCATCGACTTTGCGCAGGATTGCGCGAAATCTTGTCATTAACGCATCTCGCTTCTTTGCCAACAGAGAATGACCCGTCTGTGCGCCCTTAAGCCGTAATTTGGTGGTGGTCAATGCCATTCTTGTTGGAAACGGGCTTTCGCGTGCCCCCGAACCAGACATAGTTGAGTCTCGACGCACTCAGACGAATCGACAACTTGCTTAGTCAGCGGCTTCAACTACTGGCAACTTCCGAGGCAGGTGGATATTAAGTAGCGATTGTGGAAACTTGTAGCCCTAAGCACTTGTCCATATTAGACGGTAATCACCAAGCCCACGGGATCTCGTCTAGGTCTGCTATGGCTGTTGTGTTAATTTGTTTTTCAATAAAGCACGGTTCGAGTTGGGTCTCCTCGCCACAACTATCAGCCTCGATCCCATCCTGATAATCAATACCCTGATAATCCAGCCCTTCGTCCTTGTGGCCTTCCACGGCATGAAATCGTTCACGCCGGGCTTCGTCTCGTAAATTCCCCTTGGTATACCGTTGGGAACCCTCGCCTCGCTCACCGACTGAAAAAGAGCGTCGGACATGATGCGAGTGGTCACCTGGTTCGTTTTCGGTAACTCCTTGGCTTTGGAAATTGTCGGTTTCGTGCCAGTTATGTCGAGGGTCACCTGCTGCACTTTCAGTGACATAACCCTCAAAATTTCGCTAAGATTAGAGGGAGGATCCTTCACAATCTTAGTAAAAGAGCGTGATTTCTAGTCATAGACTGCTCGCCCCTTCCGCGATTGGATGGATGTAAACAAGCTCACCTGTTTGACTGAGACGAGATGTCTCAGCATGATACAATCTCTGGTCACGTCCTTGCTCTCCGGATCCATAAGATAAACGTGATTTGGGATGTTTACCAGATCCTCGCCACTCGAACTCTAAACTCTTAGCTCTCTGATCGAAGAACGGCATAAACAGGTACCCAATCTATGATAAGATGAGAATTTACCTGCCCAGTTGAGTACAAAAGACTTCTTGCATCTGTTTTAGAGTGGAGAATCATATTAGGAGATGCCACAGTTGGCTCTGGAAGGTGTGGGCCGAAATACCATCGAGATTAACAATTCCATTAAGATTGGGAACTTTCTCCGCAACAAGCTCACTTTGTTGTAGTTGTGCTTTCAAATTCCGGATCTGGCGTTCAAGGTCTTCATGCCTTCTAACTTCTTCCCGTTTTGAAAGTTCTAAACTTTCGATCCGGAGCAAATAACCATCGCCTTTCTCTCGGGCTTCTTCAAGTTCCCTTGTTAACTTTGCGATTTCTCTACTCATCTGGCTCATCCGACTGTCGGTGTTCTGCTTTTGCAAAGCCGTCACTTGCAATTTGAATGCGAGTTCAGAATTGCGAAGTTTGTCATAATCCTCCTGTAAGTCTGTAAACCTTTTCTTCTCCGCAGCCACAAGGGTCGTCAGGTATTCCACTGTGGTGGCTTGATCTGCACAAATTGATCCTGCTGCAGTCTGGGTGGATGGTGTAGATGTAGAGACTTCCCTAGAAACTACCTTCTGGGATGGAAAATATGGTCGTGCCTTTGAATGTTGAGATGAACCAATGGGTACGACCGTTCTAACAGGGATTGAATGGGCGACTGGGGTTGGTACGACTTTACTGGCACTCTCCGCTCCACCAGCACTAGCTCCGTTAGCCATATCTTCCAGTGGTTTGGGAAGTTCTTTTGTTTGACGAGGATCCAATGTAATTTTCATTTTCTTTCGAGGCGTGGTATGTATGGTGGAATCAGTAACCATGACCCGCTTCTGACCCCTGGGAGGAACGAACACATATGGCATAGCTCTGTCACTGGGGCGGATACCAGGGGACAACGGTATTTCAACCACTCCATCGACTGCAGGTATTGATTCGATTGCAGGTATTCTAGATGGGCTTTGTAGTGGCTCCACGATGGGCAATTCGCACGTCGTTTGTATTGACAGGGAATGAGTTGCGTCGACAGAGAGTGCTTTGGGCGTGCCTGGTGTTGATATGGGATTGCTAGAGTGTGGTTTGTGCGTAGTGTGCACTGACATGATGGGTTCCTCTGGGACGTTGGGCGGTGAGCATCCAGAAGTCCCAGGAATGAAGTCTTCGTCAGTGTCCATGTCGTCAGCACGAGTGGGTTCGACAGTGGGTGCTCTGCATGTGCCTATTTCTGATAGAGCAGCGACGGTGTGTAGTTTGCGCGTGTTTTTCTTCAATAATTTGACCAAATCCTTTGAAGCACTTTTTTTTGGCGGTGATCGTCTGGGGGCCACAGGAACGAAGTCTTCGTCCGTGATGTCCCCGGTACCTATCGGTTCCATAGGTGTTATATGCGTCCTTGGTACTGACATGGCAGCGACGGTGTTT
This sequence comes from Chroogomphus rutilus, assembly GCA_003314275.1. Classification (NCBI taxonomy): domain Eukaryota; kingdom Fungi; phylum Basidiomycota; class Agaricomycetes; order Boletales; family Gomphidiaceae; genus Chroogomphus; species Chroogomphus rutilus. Next base: position 6,085 of record QLPI01022475.1, read on the forward strand.
GATTTGCGTCTACATTGGATCGACTTCACAACGCGTTTTCGAGAGAGTTTCTTCAGTGACGACCGTCTAGGAGCTCCGGGAACGAAGTCTCCATCATCAGAGTCACCATGTGAGAGCTCAGATAGCTCCTGAAGAAAGGATGAGCGTATCGAGCATTTTTGCATACGAACCTCTTACTGTCAGTGGGCTTGAGGCCATAGACATCTTTGCGGCTTTGCTATTCGAGACTCCCGAGCCTTGTTTGGGTTGAGCACAAGCCTGAACATGATCTCAGAATCGATGAAGGTATGGCAATTGTTGAATTCTCACCTGTCCAGACTTGATGAACACCATGAGCTCATGCATTTTAACATCGCGCGTATCGTAAAAACCCAATTTGGCACGATACTTTGGGTCCACTGGACGGCACGTCCTAAACTTCGTAGCCGCCTTTGCCATACGCTTCGAAAGAGGAGTAACCGGTTCGCGGACCTGGCAATTGCTCAAATTCACCTTGCATTTCTCCTTTTTCGAAGAATGCATATTATGCCAAGCTACATGATCCTCATCGCAAGATGTGAGCAGTGCCTCAGCTACATGCACATCATACAACTCTAAGATGTGAGAGAAACACATGCAAGAACGGCATTTGTAACACCGCAAGAGGTTTGACGACGCGTCGGAATGCGAGACACGTTTACCACCTGTTGTACATCGCTTGCCTCCTTTATGGCTCTATCAGTATAAGGTTAAGACAAACTTCAAGCAGAGATCATAAGAAGAAACAAACATTCATCTCCCGCAGGACTTTTTTCCGTAGTAAACATGCTGCGTAAAATGTCTTTAAGTGGGAGGACGCTTGAATCTTATTGGTATCGAATTGAGGTATTCGCTCTCCGGGAGACCGATACTTGTTCAATGCGTCCGCGGCCTTGTTCAGCTCAACAAGGAGATCATCGAATGGCCTACTCTGGCGGGGTCCCATGCTCTCTAAGCCACATTGACATGAACGACCCTCAACATAGCAGCTCGGACAGCATACGAACTCCGATGCATCGTCCCCATTGGAACATTGGGAACAGGCGAAGAACGATTGGAAGATGTCGGCACCGCAAAAATCGCAAGTGTGTAATGCCAGATCTGCGTCAGCGGTCCGAGGAATGTGCTTGAGGGTAAGATGGTCAGATGACCATTCTTCAACAACAATCTCGGTTAAATATTTATGAAGAAGAGTAAGGGTCTTTATTTTGTCGACCATGTCGTTTGGAATTTCTACACGGTTAGGCCGGCATGGCGAGACGGGAAGACGAGACTCGGTGTCATTCGAGATGCTGGGGAAAGAGGAGGAAGACCTAGCGAACGAATCCATGTCTATCAAGCACTTTGTATAGTGTTGGAGGGCGAAGAAGACAATAAGCTTCACGCGATATGTCTCCGGACGACACACCCTGGAATGTACGTGAATGTAAGCCCTACGTACAGATAATGGCTGTACCTATGATATAGAGCAAGCTCAGCATGTAGGGAGTACTCAAGGCTCTGTAGGCCCATTCGACTCCAGCTCATCTTAATGGTGATGCCGCCCATATTTACAACTTGATGACAACTGCGTGGCGGCACGAGGACAAGATCTCCTAGAGTTTGTTCTGCGACATAGACAGGGAATGGGGCTGTACGGAACTGATCCACCGTTGGTTTGAAGCTCTCGAGATCCAGTTCTACGCCCAGTTTGTCATGAAAATAAGCTGCAGGCTCGTCCTTCTGTAGCTTTCCTCTAGCCGACATGAACCAGAATGCTGATCCTTCACCACTGGTGTGGCACATTAAATTGTGTCCGAAGGAGCCACAGGGATCCTTGTGTGCCGGCGTATATGTGTCCCCGACACCGAGGTAGCACATTAAGGTCTCAGCCTTAGCCTACAGTGAGTGTCAGCGTAAGGTCCAGATAATCGAGTTTGAATCTACATTGGCAGGCAGCCAGGAAATTAAATCATTCTCTCCATGAGGGTGAAAATGGGCTGGAAGCTTCTCTCTGAGCCATTCCTCCCACTTGACGGGGCAAGGGATATCCTTCCCATAGTAGATAGGGTCCTCCGACCCTATGATCATTAGCTACGTAGTTGTCTAAAGAAGACGTTTGAGGGCACACCATTTTGCTGATCACGCTTCATGAATATCTCATAGTGGTGCACTAGCTCACCCAGCGGCATCTTAATGTCTTCCGACTTGAGAATATTACGCACATCGACGACTACGATAGCAGCCGGTCAATCAATGGGTTGACACAGGTAAAGGGATACAAGTAAGATTTAAGATCACCAAACTTACTCTGAGTGCCTTCTGCGGCAAAGCCAGCCATGCTAAATAGATCGTGATTCCAATCCGGAAGCATGTGCCAGCCCTCGATGATGAGCGGGATACCGCTCGCCTCGTGCTCACGGACCTTGTCCAGTAAAATATTCGTAGATACAGAAGCCGAAATACGAGGAACAGGTTGGAAGTTCGAACTGCTCTTCACCATGGAGTTTACCTTCCACTGGCTGGAAGGTAGACTTGATCCAGTCTGCTGAGCAGTCGACCCAGATCGCAATTCACTCATAGAGTGCAAAACGGTAGCCACCAAGGGTGATGTGAATGTAGCAGAGGTAAGGAGCGCTCAGAGCAGAGAGCTTTGGTGTGGAAACTGCACAAGAAATCGAAATATTGCACGCTGTTGCCACGCGCGTGGCTGAGATTCGCACGCTGGTTGATGTCAGTCTGAATATGACTATTGACTAAGAGAGAGATTTAGTGCTCTAAGCGCTAGGCGCTTATGGTGCACTTTTACAATACAAGTATGCTACCTTATGCTACCTTTCAGAGTGAATGTGTTAGAATGAGCAAAATGCAATTATTTTACAATTTTTACAAACACTCATGATCCTTATGAGATATAAACAATTCAAACAATCAAACCATTCATTACAGTGTCCCTGAATTTTCCTGCAATTTATCTGTACTGATTTGACCATTCTGGCACACATACAGTAGGGGACAAAAATGTTCACATGTTGTGAACACTTTGATTGTGTAGCAAATAATGCAATGATCACATAAGCATAAAATCTGATATAATTTATGATGATAGCCCTGCATCTTAGCTTGAGGTCACTCACCAGGATGATTATGTAATTCTCAATATTGGCCAAGATATTAATTAGTTAAAATAATTAAACATGTGAATGGTTTTGTCCCCTCTATTTTTTTCATCAAAAAATGGTATATATTAGTATTTGTTATAGCCCCCATTTGCCCTCATCACAGCCTGCACCCTCCTAGGTATACTCTCAATTAACTTCTGACACACCTCAGGATCTATCTTGTTCCATTCCACCTGAACCCTGTTCCACAACTCATGCACTCCATTAGGAGGGTTTTCATAGTCAGAAAGGTGTTTTTTGACAATAGTCCAGAGGTGTTGTTATAATATAAAAAGATAATGTAGTCATAATAAACGTAATATCTCCCAAGGTTAAAGCAATGGCAAGGTTCGGGGTAGGGTAAGGCTTCAACTTTAATGTTATGCCCACCAGATTGCACTGGACCCTAATTTCGTAAAGAGCGAGGATATAATTAAGTCTAAGATGAACGGACAGAAAGCTTAGTCGAAATCTTAGTCAATTATCTGACTGAGGACTGAACTACTGAATGTACAAGATCTTTATACTACTTCAAATCTACAAGGAGTCGACTAGATTCCTATAATAGATAAGAAAGTCCGAGGATTGTGAAAAGCGAGAACAGAAATACTATGTTCCAATCTTGATCTCCTCTGTGACATTGAGGGGTCACATGTCACCCCAATTCCCAACAGAGTTACCCTATAAGGAATGTAGTAGCAGATCAGATATCAGAGATAGATGTCAGGAACTGTACACCGGCATGCTCGACCATTCATTTCAGCTCACTCAGCCCAACTATACTGTCATTCGCTTATCCAACCATACGCCCTCAGACCACAGACTATATGCACCTGATGTATCCGTCTTGGCATCACATGCTCCTGTCAATTCACTCCACTCATTTACGTCACACTCCATATGCTCACTATTCCATTCCGTCTTCATTTACATTTAATATCCTTTCATTTACATTCCGTTCCATTTTCATTTATTCGCAATTCCACTCAGTCTCTTATATCCGATCCACTATTATGTTCCTTAGGGTAACTCTGTTGGGAATCGGAGTGACATGTCACTCCCCAATGTCATGGAGGAGATCATTATTTGGGGTGTAGTATTTCCATTCTCACTTTTCACAATCCTTGGCTTTCTCATTCTATTATAGGAATCTATTCGACTCCTAGTAGATTAGAAAGTAGTATAAAGATCTTGTACTTCAGTAGTTCAGTCTTCAGTCAGATAATCAACCTTGATTTTGACTAAGGTTCTTCTGTTCATTTTTTATCTGTCTCGCCTTTACAAAATTGGGGACCATACGGTCTAGTGGGTGCAACACATAACGTTGAAGCCAAGCCCCATTCTGAACCTCGCCATTGCCTCGCCTTTGGGAGATTAATAATATTACGATTACATCCTTTTTCTACATCATAACAGTATTATCTGACTTCCACACTTGATCACACTTCATCTTCGCATATCACAACCATCATGAACACCCGATCCACCACTCGCAATTTACCTTTCATCGTAGAAGTCCCAAGTCAGTTGCAGGAGATTTTCTCACTTCGACGGCTGTCAGAACAACCTTCAATTTGCAAAGCTGGCCTATCAGGAGGGAACACTCCTTCTAAACTCGAGGATGATGATGAAGAAAACCCAATTAATGGCAATGACGACGACAAGCCAAATCCAAACCCTGTCCAAGTTTCAAATCTGAACCCCACTCATGTTTCTAATCCTAATCCAACTCTTAATTCCTCTTCTATTTCAGACAAATTTGTCAAGGCACTCGTCGATCGATTAGCCCAACAGCCCCCTAGATCTAATTCCAACCCTGGTCATCATGCCAAGGTTCGTGAGCCTGAGGTTTACGATGGTACCGACCAAGCTAAGCTTTGCACATTCTTCTTACAATGTGCACTGAACTTTCAAGACTGTCTGTCTGCATTCTTGATGGATGCGTTGAAGGTCCAATATGCCATCTTGTACCTCACAGGCCCCGCACTCCAGTACTTTGAACCCACAATTCTAGGCGAAATCCAGCCTGAGCCTAGTTGGCTTAAGGTCTGGAGGGACTTTCATCAAGAGCTTGAGACCAACTTCGGTCCATTCAACAGCGCTGCGCAAGCAGAAATTGAGCTCGGCAAGATAGTTATGAAGGACAACCATTGTGTGGCATGATACTTCATCGACTTCACCAGAGCCTCCACTCACACTCAGTGGAATGAGGCTGCCCTCGCACATGTGACATACAAGGGGTTGGCCAGATGCATCAAGGATAGCCTCCTTAACTTCCCTCATTTCAAAACTCTCGCTGAACTCAGACAATATTCACTCGAGATCGACAGCAGATATTGGGAATGCAAGGAGTTCGACAACTTTGGAATGCCTTCAAAACCGAATGGGTCCTCGTCCAAACCCAACTCCAACAACAACAACAACCATCAGTCTTCTTCCAACTCCAACAACTCGAACAACAAGAAAAGTAAGAAGGAGGGAAGAAAAACGGCAATGATAAGTCTTCCAACAATAACAACAACGCTAACAACATTTCGTCAAAGCTCAGAAAAGATGGAAAGCTATTACCTGAAGAATGTCAAAGGCAAATCGACGTGGGACTTTGTCTCTTGTGTGCTTCAAAAGGTCACATGGTCAAGGACTGCCCCAAATCCAATTCTCAATCCTCATCGACCTCTTCTTCTAACAACAAATCCAACAACTCCAACAACAAGAAAATGACGAAAGCACACGTGACCAAGGCAAGCACGTGTAGGGAATGGCACGGGTCACCCACGGGTCAAATGTTGTTGACCCGTACCCGACCCATGGGAAACCCAAACCCGTCAACCCATGGGTTTTTTCCCATGGGTCGACGGGTCTCGGGTGCACGCCGCACGCACATGCATGCAGCGCATGCACGTATGTCGCATTTGTCGCATTTGTGGCAGTGCGTGCACATATGTCATGTACGTCACATTTGTGGCATCGTGTACATTGTGTTCATCGCGGCGCATGTGCATATGTCATGTATGTGGCAGTGCTTGTGCGTACGTCGTGTTTGTGGCGGCGCATGTGCCTACGTCGCATTCATGGTGGTGTGTGCACATACGTCGTGTTCGTGGTGTCACGTGCGCATATGGGGCATCACGTTTGTGTCAGCACATGCATGTATGCGTAAGTTGCGTTCGTGTCGGTGCATGCACGTACGTACGCGTAAGTTGTGTTTGTGTCGGACTTGACGCCCCAGGTTGGGCCCGGGTCACGGGTGCTCGCAGCTTGACCCACACCCACACCCAAGGACACCCGACCTGGTGGCCTGTGTGGGTTGGCCTAACCCGTGCATTTCCCTAAGCACGTCCGACACCAATGCTGAAGACAACATGGCAATGGAGTTGAAAAAATGAGCTGCAACCTCGGAAATGCACGAGCTGAGGATTGCATTAGCCTCTCTCACATGGTATTCTTGAATGCCCTTTCTCCTACTTCTCCTATTTCCTGCGTATCTCCTACTTCTGAAACTTCAAAAACTTCGCTTATACTTAATCTGTCTTGTTCTCTTATTTCTGAACTTCCTCTTGTTACGCTCTTAGATTGTGGTTCTCCAGACTGCTTTTATTGAATCACAAGTTGTGCAAAAATATTCTTTGCCTACTAATTCAGTTCCTGCTATTCTGTTGAAATTATTTGATGGTTCTACTAATTCTGTCATTACTCAGACTATGACAATTCCGATCTGATTTCCAACCGGCAAACTTCAGAACATCACTTTCTATGTGACAATGTTGGATGGCAGTTGCTCTGCAGTACTTGGCTTCAACTGGCTCACCCGCTACAATCCATTGATTGACTAGGTATTGGGCAGTATAACCTTCAAGTCTACGAAACCAACCACCATTCCAACACCTCAGGCCTCAACCGCTGCTTCACAGTCCAGCACCCTGCTTCCTAGCAATCCGTCACCATCTCCAAAGTTGGAGGCACCGTGGATAGCCCTAGTTAATGCAGAAGCATTTGTTCACGCCTACAAGCTAGATGGTTCGCAAGCCTTTCAACTCAACCTTGTGGATCTCGACAAATACGCTCAAGGCTCCACTACAGTCAATTCCTCCAACAACCTGGATAGCATTAAACAGCATATTCCAGAATTCTATCATGACTTCACTGATGTCTTTAGTAAACAGCGCGATAATACACTAGCACCTCATAGACCCTACGATCTCAAGATCAACCTTGAGGACTGCACCTCGCCCCCTCTTGGTCCCATTTATTCCCTCTCAGTATGCGAACTCCAATCACTATGAGACTTCATCGATGAACACCTCAACATGGGCTTCATTAGACCCTCATGTTCATCACATGGTGCACCAGTACTATTCGTACGCAAGAAGGATGGCTCCCTGCGGCTCTGCGTAGACTTTCACGGTCTAAACAGAATCACAAAGAAGGACTGTTATCCACTTCCCCTTATTTCCGACCTCTTAGATGCCCCCAAGAAAGCTTGTATATATACTAAAATTGACCTCAGACACGCCTATCACCTTGTTCAAATTGCAGAAGGGGACAAATGGAAGACAGCCTTTAGGACACGTTATGGATCCTTTGAGTGGCTTGTCATGCCTTTCGGACTTTCTAACGCCCCTGCTGCATTTCAGCACTTCATGAATGACATTTTTGGTGACCTATTAGACAATTGCACCATAGTCTATTTGGACAACATCCTCATCTATTCCAACGATGAATCCTCGCATATTGAACACGTTCACAAAGTTCTACAATGATTATGCAAACACAACTTGTATACTTGAGAAGACAAATGTTCCTTCCACCAAATGTCCGTTGAATACCTCAGATATATCCTATCACCCGAGGGCCTTACGATGGCGGAGGACAAAATGAAATGCATCACTCAATGGCCTGAGCTGTGGAAAGTCAAAGACGTTCAATCATTCCTTGGATTTGCAAACTTCTATTAAAGATTCATTTTCAACTATTCCTCTATTACAACTCCTCTTACTCAACTCACTCCCAAAAGTCTGGCTTGGAACTGGAGTGAGGAGTGTAGAGATGCATTTAATAAGCTGAAACTGGCATTCACATCTGCCCCCATCTTAACTCATTGGACTCCTGATTTGCCCTTGATTGTGGAGACAGATGTGTCAGATTACACTTTAGCAGCTATACTCTCTCAACACTCCCCAGATGGCGAGCTTCATCCTGTCGCTTTTCATTCCCAAACTTTCACCTCTCCAGAACTCAATTATGACATTCACGACAAAGAACTGCTCGCAATTTTCAAAGCTTTTCAAAAGTGGCATCATTACTTAGAAGGTTCCAGCGACCCTGTCAATGTCATCACTGATCATAAGAACTTGGTGTACTTTTGTACAACCAAGTTGTTGACTAGACGTCAAGCTAGGTGGTCGGAATACCTCTCTCAGTTTAATCTTGTCATCCGTTTCAGACCAGGTCGTTTGGGCACTAAGCCTGATTTGCTCACTAGACGATGGTGTAAAAGGCAACAAATTCCCACAGTGATATGTTCTTTCAACTGGGCCAAAAGGCCACTATGCCAGGTTATCTGGCATTAGTCTGTGGGCACTATTTAAACAGCAACTTGTTACATGTATTCACCAACCATTGCAATGGTATGTAACAGATGGGACGTCTACCTTAAGGAGGGGATGAGCAACTACACCACCATTATCCCCAAAACCTTCGACCCATCTTCTCTCAACATCAGTTAACCACATCCCTTTGAGCCATGAGCCTCGTCGAACCAGTATTGAGGGCCTCAACTCTTATGGACACCAAGCGTATCCTGAACGACATCAGACATCATCTTCCTTTCGATTCCTTAGCCTAGAAACACCTTGTGAATAATGACGACCCGAAGTGGCAGACTAATTCCAATGGTCTGTTGCTATTCGACAATCACATCTACGTTCCCAAGGCCCAAGACTTACACTTACATGTGTTACAACATAAGCATTATCACATTCTTTCTGGACACTTCAGAATTAACAAAACCATAGACCTCATCAGACGCGACTACAATTGGCCTGGCATGCGCTCATTCATTAAAGACTACTGCAAGTCCTGCACGACATGTATGTGGAATAAATCGCAACGTTACAAGCCATATGGATTATTCAAACAGCTTCCAGTGCCAGACAAACCCTGGAACTCAATATCCATGGACTTCATTGAGCAGCTTCCCACATCCTTGGGATTCATGGCCATCCTGGTCATAGTCGACTGCTTCACCAAACAGTCTATCTTCATTCCCACTTCCATCACCATCACTTCCTCTCAGCTTGCAGAACTCTTTGTACTTCACGTATTCTCCAAACACAGCATTCCTTCTCACGTCACTTCAGATAGAGGCTCGGAATTTGTGTCCCACTTCTGGCATTCTCTCGGGAAAGCCCTCGACATGAAGTTACATTTTACCTCAGGATATCACCCAGAAGGCGATGGCCAGACCAAGCATACTAATCAGACATTAGAACAGTACCTCCATGTCTATTGCAACTATCAACAAGACAACTGGGCTTTGCTATTGCCCCTTGCAGAGTTCGCCCATAACAACGCTCCTAGTGCCACCACTGGAGTCTTGCCTTTCTTTGCCAACAAAGGCTATCATCCCAATCTCACCATTCACCCCAAATGTGACCTTGCTTCATAATGAGCAATCCTCAGCTAACACCAAACAACTTCTATCTCCAGACTTTCCTATTGGCACTCGCGTTTATCAAAGCCAAATTTCTCAGGACTACCCATCCTGCGAAAAAGCTAGCTGAGAAGTTTTTGGGTCCATTTGAAATCATTGCACATCCTGGTACTCACTCAGTTACTCTGAAACTCCCAGGCTACATGAACACAGTACATCCTGTATTCCACGTTTCAATGCTCGAGCCAGCCACTTCTAATCCCATTCCTAATCGCATTCAACCACCTCTGCCCCCAGTCATAATCGATGGTGAACCCGAATTCAAGATATCTGAGATCCTGGACTCAAAAATCGATAATCGACATACGGCATGCAGGTTGTTGTACTTAGTGCGGTAGGCAGGATATGAAGGCACAGATGAAGAAAATTCATGGCTCCTTGCAACAGAACTCAATCATGCTTCAGAACTCATTCAAGACTTTCACAAGTCATATCCAGACAAACCTGGACCATTACCCATTCCATAAGCATCTCGCAATTTCTCTTCCGTTCACTCTCGCTCATTCTGTTCATTATCACTCTCGCATTTCAGTTCCGTTCACTCTGTCTTCAAGTTCAAAAAAAAAAAAAAACCCTCAATTCCGATTCACTCATTCCAACTTGCAATTCAGCTTCTTTTTCCGTTTTCAAGTTCAATCCTCAGTTTCCATTCCACCATTCCTTATTCCAATTCAATTCTTATTTCCAACCATTTTCCATGTTCAAGTCAAAATTCAAATTACAATTATATCCATCATTCCTATTCTACAATCCTAACTCTACCTTTCCATCTTCATTCAACTCATCAAAAACACTCCTCAGATTTCCAGACCTCAATGCCCAATTGGCCCAAGTACCAGCAGCCTAGGCGATTCCCGCACTACGTTTGCACTGGACGTCCGATATCCTATCTGCAAGGACAAATTCCTCACCTCTGCTCGCAATTCCTCATTGGTAGCCCTCAGCTCGGCATTCTCATGCTTGCTGTCAGCCACTTTATATCGAAGTTCATCGACAGAGTACTTGAGCTCCACCAGAGCTGCAGTCAGCGCAATGACTGGTGAAGGCTGGGGAGGCACGCGAACGATGGGGGGAGGAGGGGGGACAACTATGGGGGGCGGTGAGGGGAGAGGCGGTGGAGATGGCATTGGCAGTGGAGGAGGAGGAGTAGAAGGAGTGGGAGGCGGTGGAAAGGGTGGAGGAGGTGTCGGCAATGACACTGTTATTTGCGGTGCCGGTATTGGTTCAGGGATGGGCGATTCAGGAGGTGGAGGAGATGAAAGCTGAGGGGTAGATGATCCCCACTGGAAGAGGGGAGTACGCGCCTTTTTTGAAGGTCCTGGCCAGTCCGAATCGCGAGCCTCAGACGTACCCTTCCTTGCCCTTTTTCTCCTTGGACTTACTTCCACTTCACTACTCTTCGCCTTTCCCTTCCCCTTACCTTTCCTCTTACTGGTATCCCTACCTCGCACATTTATAGTGCATCCAACCCCCCTCTTACTACACCTGTAAGGGCAACCCTCTTACAGCCCCGAGGTATATCTCAGAGGTGAGCTAAGCAGGGGGAATCCAAAGGTTTTAATTATTTACTACTACCTAAATACATGTGAAGTCCTCACCTAAGCAGGGGGAATCCAAAGAGGAAAGTCTAAGGATCCCGCTGCTGGTGAGCCCCTTTTATATCCTTTATGTGGGTGGTCTGTGCACTAGCTTACAAATCAATACATCGGAGTTTGTAGAGCCAACTTCCTGGTACTAGGTCCGAGGCTCGGACATTCACTCTGAGTTTCTAGTCATCATGCTTCAAGATCATTCCTGTCTCCACTTGGTGGTCTCTGGGTGTCTTAGCCTTGGAGTTGATCGGAGTTTGAAATGGTACTTCGGACTTGGATCAGGCTTCGGAGAAGGTCATCCCCTGACATCACCCCCCCTTCTAGAGTGCTGCGTCCTCGTGGCACGGAATAATAGGGATTTGAAGGCCATTGTTCGGATTCTCCGAGGTGCTCCCGGGTGTTGTAGG
>QLPI01022483.1:0-14246 GCA_003314275.1 Chroogomphus rutilus
GATACCCAGAATGAAGAAGTATGTACATCCATGTCCTACTTATATAGGTTAAGAGGCAACATGTGGGATAAGGAATGTGGGACAACAAGATATGCAGAGCATGTAGTTATTGTCCACAACAGATAAAATTAGAATAGGGAATGCAACGTGGGGATAAGACAATAAAAGACAGGATAATAGAATGTGTCCAAAGATAGGACAATAGAAGGTGCCAGACTATAAGACAAGGCTTGTAACCGAGGATAGTACAAGGACAGGAAGTCCTGAGGTGAAACGGACCGAGGGGTGTGGATGGAGGATGTGCCGAGCTGGGACCGGTGCACCAAGTGTTATGCATGTGACGTGGGCACTTGGTTGTGGATATAGGATGCTTGCTCGGTCGGCACTGCCGGCGGATGGGTCTCAGTACATGGACTTGACATCCACTCAGATTTGTTCCTTTATCGTTCAAATTCTATCAATCTCGATTTGTTCATTAGTCAATCACAACTTCTCCTATCTCCATTTCCATTGGATTTGGAATTTGGTGGTGGGCTTCCCTTCTATTCCTTTACTTTCATTTAATTTCCTCCATTTACTTCCTTCCTTCCTTGACAGGTCATTCTGCATTTAGAACTGACAGCAGTTTTCATTAGATTTCAAAACCCCTGCAATTGGTTATGTGGTATGTGCTACTAGTAATATTGACTCCGAGGGTAACAGACACGTGTTTGAAGCCCAATATTTCCATGAGATTGTTCAAATAAAAGTGGTTCCAACCATCCACTGCTTATATGTGGCAGATGGGAATTTCCCATTAGTACATGCTGTGGGCTCACTATAAAATAAGAAGCCTCTAGGCCTCCTGCAGGTCTTTTCCTTCTGCTAAGAGCGTAGTGTTGTTACAAAACCCCCCTGTGTCTTCTCCTCCTTTAGGTTGGTGTTTTCTGGGGTGATTCCCCTTAGCCTGTCAAGTACATATACCGAGACCCATTATTTCCGCAGTGCCGACCAAGCAACCATTCTACGTCCATGTCCAAGTGTCCACACCACATACATATCACTTGGTATGCCAGTCTCATCTTGGCACATTCCACCACCCACATGACTACTCCTCACCCCTCAGTCCATCTTACCTCGGGACTTCCTGTCCTTGTTCTATCCTCGGTCACAGCCCTTGTTTTATAGTCGAGCACTTCCAATTGTCCTATCCTTGGCCACACTTCTATTATCCTATCCTTCATTGTTCTATCCCTGTTTTACATTCTGTCAAGCTTTGGTTACTGACGGACTTCGGTACTGCTGAGGGATGTTGTCGAAAAGGTCGGGTGGACTATGGCCAAGTCCTGCAGGCCAAGAGTATTGGCATTGGCTTCAACGTACTTGTGCATTGCGCCCTACTTGCCATGCATGCCACTGGATTTGCAACAGACAGATACTTGGGGGGATGCTGACGATGCCAGCCCAAGTCGAGGACTTTACAGAGGAGAAGAAGGTAGAAGGTCCTAAGCCTAGTCGATACCCAGAATGAGGAAATATGTACATGCATGTCCTACTTATATAGGTTAAGAAGCAACATGTGGAATAAGGAATGTGGGACAACAAGGTATGCAGAGCATGTGGTGATTGTCCACAACGGATAAAATTAGAACAAGGAATGCAAAACGGGGATAGAACAATAAAGGATAGGATAATAGAGTCGTGACTCAAGATAGGACAATAAAGAGTGGCCGAGTATAAAACAATAGAGTCATGACCAAGGATAATACAAGGACAGGAAGTGCCGAGGTGAAAGAGACCGGAGGGTGAGGACGAGGAGTGTGGATGGCAGATGTGCCGAGCTAAGACAGGCATACCAAGTGTTATGTATGCGGCGTGGACACTTGATCATGGATATAGGATGGTTACTCGGTCGGCACTGCTGAGCAGACGGGCTTTGGTACGTGTACTTGACACATTCCTTCATTCTAATTTCCTCATTGTGGACAATAACCACATGCTCTGCATACCTTATTGTTCCACATTCCTTATTCCACATGTCACTTCTTAAACCTATATAAGTAGGACATGCATGTACATATTTCCTCATTCTGGGTATCCACTAGGCTTAAGCCCTTCTACCTTCTCCTCTGTTAAGTCCTTGACTTGGGCTGGCATCACCAGCATCCTCCAGAGTATCTGTCTGTTGCAAATTTGGTGGCATGCACAGCAAGTAGGGTGCAACCCACAAGTACGTTAAATCCAATGCCACTACTCTTAGCCTGCAGGACTTGGCCATTGTCTGTCAGACACCCTTCGGCAGTACCAAAGTCCATCAGTACCCGAAGCTTGACATAGCCGCATGTTATGTATTATCCTGTCTAGTATTTTCCAACTGTTGGGCAGAGTCAAAATGTGGTCACTATTTTTGACTACAAAATATGGACTGTATCTGCACAAAGCACAGGGGGAATACAAATATGAGATAGAAGAGAAGAGATATGCATCATACATTATATCAGAGAAGGGAAATATTTTTTATGGTAGTTGAGAGAAGGAAAAGACAATGAAAAGCAATAATGTACACACATAGGACCTCTGTACCTCAAGAGTAAACATGTTTGATGAGGGTGATGGCTGACCAGGCCTCTGCTGGCCCTACAATGCCTGACAAGCATTTGGTGCCTCATGACAGCAGACAGCGATAACGTCAAGCCATGTAGGGTTTCACCTGAAATGATGATAAATCAGACTCGATAATAATGTCGATGATAAACTGGTGCAGAAGCAGCTTGAGCTAATCAAAAATATTATGGGTAATCATCTGGACATCTTTGACCTCTTCCAGCGGCAGATGATGTTATGTCCACCTTGCCACTTTCCATCTTATGAGAAGAAGGTGTGTACGAAGGGGGCTACGAGTACGTCGGCGAAGAGAGAGAAGGAGCTGCATTGATAACTGACAGCAGTTTTCATCAGATTTCGAAAACCCTGCAATTGCTTATGTGGTATGTGCTACTAGTAATATTGCCTCTGGGGGTAACAGAATGTTTGAAGCTCAATATTTCAATGAGATTGTTCGAATAAAAGTGGTTCCAACCATCCACTGCTTATACGTGGCAGATGGGAATTTCCCATTAGTATGTGCTGTGGGCTCACCATAAAGTAAGAAAACTCTAAGCCTCCTGCAGGTCTTTTCCCTCTGCTAATAGCGCAGTGTCATCAACAAACCCTACTGTGTCTTCTCCTCTTTCAGGTTGGTGTATTCTGGGGTGCTTCCCCTTAGCCACATGTTATATATTATCCCATCTAGTATTTTCCAACTGTTGTGAAGAGTCAAAATGTGATCACTATTTTTGACTACAAAATATGGACTGTATGTACACAAAGCACAGGGGGAATACAAATATGAGATAGAATAGAAGAGATATGTGTTGTGACGAAGCAATATTGAGTGACATTATACATATTTCCTACACTAAAACTGTAATATCTCCCCCAATCACCCCCAGATCAAGGCGCAACTTTTTACCAAAGTTCTATACATCATGAGAAATTTACACAAATATTTACAAGATTTTAGGAAGAGGTTTTGTGTAACTCTATGTACCCGGCCCCATACCTAGCTAGTCCCAAGGTCCGGAAGAGCAGAGACTGAATGAGATACAGAAGGAGAAGAAGGGAAATGAATAGGAGGACATACAGGGGATATAGGAGAAGGGACTCACATGCAGAGGAATGAGAAATAGTGAAACTGGGGCGCATATATGCAGCCACCGAGGACAGGTGACAGAGAGACAGGAGAGGAGGACATGGGACATGGCTTAGGGAGGGAATATCCACTGGACACAAGAGGGAACAAAGGGAGAACTAGCTTTATATTCAATGGGAACCACTGACAGGTGCCATCTGCCAGAAGATTGCATCAGGGTGACCCATATTGGGCTGACCCTGCATATGCTCCACAATTTCCATTAGTTACGGATCATATTCTCATCAGACAGTTTACATGTATAAAACAAACTGTAGTTACAAGTAATTAACAACAGAAGAACAAGTAATATTTTCCCCCATACCACTAGCCACTGGGCTACACTCAAATATATTCACTCGCCCTGAACCGAAGGTTAAGGGCCAAGTGCACACCTACCCATTTAGGATCGAAACACTTGATACTCGTCGTACCAATACTTGGAGCCACAGTTGGGTTCATAACATTATATATTATTGATCTACATCACTATATTTGTCATCTACCTTGTGGGAGGAGTGCAATCTCTATTCCAGCACTTTGGCTCCCAGACCAGTTCCCCAGAACGGTGCCTAAGCGGAGGTGAAACCTGGGACTTAGTCTAGGGTAGAAGACTAATAGCACCACAAATTCCCTAGCAATAAATACAGATAAAATCATAGTAAAATACAGGGAATCATTATCCTATTTGTACAGTCGACTCTCCGATATTATAGTGTGGGAAACCCCATAGAAACCTAGTCTACCATACCAAACAACAATATGCATCATACATTATATCAGGGAAGGGAAATATTTTTTACAGTGGTTGGGAGAAGGACAAGACAATGAAAAGCAATAATGTACACACATAGGACCTCTGTACCTCAAGAGTAAACATGTTTGATGAGGGTGATGGCTGACCAGGCCTCTGCTGGCCCTATGATGCTTGACAAGCATTAGGCGCCTCATGACAGCAGATAGCAATAATGTCAAGCCATGTAGGGTTTCACCTGAAATGATGATAAATCAGACTTGATAATAATGGAAATGATAAACTGGTGCAGAAGCAGCTTGAGCTAATCAAAAATATTATGGGTAATGATCTGGACACGTTCGACCTCTTCCAACCGCAGATGATGTCAATGTCCATCTTGCCGCTTTCCATCTTATGAGAAGAAGGTGTGCACAAAGGGGGCTACAAGTACATCAGAGAAGAGAGAGAAGGAGACAATTATTCATCCATGTTGTGACGAGGGGTAGAAGGAGCAAGGAGAGAGGAACGGACTTACGCAATGGAGAACGACATACGGCCACATCGGGACGCATATACCCAGTCTTCAAGGAGAAGATGACGAGAAATTAGACAGGGTTTCCGACTGGGGAAGGATCTAGGGAAAGGACTCACGATGAGGATGAAGATTTTCATACACAGCATAATTTAGTAGGTAGCGCGATTGATGACGTGGAAGGGGGGATCACAAAGCAGGGCGGCGACCCTGCATCCGGATCTAGAATGCCACCGCTACATTTGGAAGAGACTGTTTTATCATAGTACGGCCAATTTATGTATAAAACCTAAGTAGATAGGATAACGAAAAAAACTTTTCAGTCCCATCCACTCCTCTATCAACCGAGGCTTCAACCCAACATATACTCAAACTAATAATCCATGTCCATCGCATCACTGTCAGGACTGAAGTGTGTGTTATGGGTAGGGATGGGCGACAGTGCTAGCTGTCAAGTACACATACCGAGACCCAATTGTTCGGCATTGCTGACCAAGCAACAATCCTATATCCATGACCAAGTGTCCACACCGCATGCATAACACTTGGTACACCTGTCTTGGCTCGGCACATCCACCATCCACACTCCCCATCTTCACCCTTTGGTCCCTCTCCCCTCGGGACTTCCTGTCCTTGTATTATCCTCAGTTGCGTCTCCATTGTTTTATACTCGGCCACTCCCTATTGTCCTATCTTGAGTCACAACTCTATTATCCTATCCTTTATTGTTCTATTGTTCTATCCCCATTTTGCATTCCTTGTTCTAATTTTATCCATTGTGGACAATAACCACATGCTCTGCATACCTTGTTGTCCCACATTCCTTATTCCACATGTTGCTTCTTAACCTATATAAGTAGGACATGCATGTACATATTTCCTCATTCTGGGTATTGACTAGGCTTAGGCCCTTCTACCTTCTTCCCCTCTGTTAAGTCCTCAACTCGGGCCGGCATCATCAGCATCCCCCCAAGTATCTGTCTGTTGCAAATCCAGTGGCATGCATGGCAAGTAGGGCGCAATGCACAAGTACGTTGAAGCCAATGCCACTACTCTTGGCCTGCAGGACTTGGCCATAGTCCGCCCGACCTTTCGCCAACACCCCTCGGCAGTACCGAAGTCCATCAGTACCCAAAGCTTGACACTAGCAATGGAAGGTGTGGACATGAGTCACGTCTGCTAGCCTCAGAGTGTGCCCCAGGATCTGTCTCAGAGAGTGGTGGAAAGAGAAGTCGTATTCGTATTCTGTGCAATCTATATGTCATACAACCAGTAAGAACTTGTGTCTGATGTGTTACAATAGGCAGCCGGAGGAAACGTGTACCTCACCCACCATTCTGGTGTGCATCGATTCTCAGCACCTCAAGGGAGAGGGACAGAGCCTTTAAGTCTGGAAGGAGAACCTTGGATGTGCTTGGGACAGTCATGCCATGTTCTGAAGCCCAATATCTCTGAACAATCGAGAAAATAGAAGGTTCTGATAGAGAAAAACTAGATGCAAACATGGACATCTTCCATACTATCACTCCTAGTCTTCATATTTTACTCAACAATAATCGACCAACTCACCTATATAATCTCCATCAAGTCTTATTACAATTCGACGTGTTATTCAAGATCTATCCCCTATTTGGATATAGTAAAGCACTCAGCCATTAGCGCAACATCATAGGACTGGCATGAGCCTGGCCAGCCACCAGCCTTACAGAATATGTTTGCTTTTCTAGCATAGGGTATATTAGTATGTACTTTATTATATTCCATTGTCTTTTTCTTTCCCCAATGCCTGTATATAGTTATTTTCCTATGTGATATCATGTATGCATCATTCCATCTTGTATCCATGTCTCACTTGGTTTTTCCACCTCTACCTGGTGTAATATTTAGTCTGTGTATTGTAAAAACAAACTGAGTTCTCATTTTGTCATTTCTCACAAGTCTGAATCATTGAAAGTCAAATATATTGATTTATTCTGTCTAAATTGGCAGATGATCGCTACAAGCTTAATTAATAAATTCTTAGAGTCTTAATCTTGTCATATTTAGAGTATCATTGACTCTTGAAGATGACATCTACTACTCTGCAAGGTTTGAAGCTTCGAGGAACTCTGAAGCGGGGTGCCATTTTGGGTGTTGTACAAGTACGGATCTGAATAAAGACAATTGTTATAAGCCTGATGCACCCGAAGACCCAGAGCTGCTGACCGACCCTGGCTTACCTAATGACCCAGAGTCACTAGCTGGGACTGAGGGATTAGATGGCCCACCGGATGTGGGAAAACACCCCGGCACTTGTTCAGAAAACTGAATGGGATTATGGATGCTGTACACATACGGACCTGAGGGGGGATACTTATGATGGCTTAATGCACCCTAAAGCCTAGAGCCACTTGCGGATCCTGGCTTTCCCAATGAGCCAGAGGGACTCGCTGGACCTGAAGCAATTGATGGCTCGGCGAAGGGATAGAAACTTGTCCAGAACACTGAATGGCATTTTGGTTGCTGTGCACAAATTTACCTGAGATAAAGTATTATTATTATAACCTGATGCGCTCAAAGACTAGAGCCGCTTGCGGATCTTGACTCATGCCGAGCCACTAGCTGGGCCTGAACAATTTGACAGCCTGGCAAAGGACACCGAAGGCAACAAGGACAGAAGCTCTATAATTTTTCGGTCAGTATGACGATGGTATCCCCTATGCAAATCCATAGAGGGATTAGGGCTCACCCATGGCTTGATGACAGCGATGAGATAAGAGAGTACCGCCATAGGTCCCTCTGAGGTAGCCACCTTTGTAGATGGGAATGAGTGTCCCTGATGAACCTTTGGCATCTTGCAATTCCTTCTTCCTGGTGACTGAGCGGTTGAAATTGGTGGTTTGTGTTAAGTGGGAGTATATCCTAAAGTTGGGCCCTGTTACCAGCTTGTATGACACACAAATATGATTACTTATTGATAGATTCAGGCCAAGTTGAGGCGTATAAATTTAGAATGATTGAAAGAGAGGGACAGGAGCGGTGATGTAGCTGATTGAAATTAGCCGGACTTCTAGTATATTGATGGAGAAAGTGAATTTAGAGTTGGTGTGATACGCATCTGAACATTTTTCTGAGTAGTAGCTGAGGCCAAAATGTAACATTTTGAGTTGACAGAGAAGCTGATGTCCGCTGAGAACCAGGGGGCAATTGTGGTCGCAAAGTTTGGTCCGTGGACATGAGGCACCGCCCCAGGCCGCATGTGGCATAGCTTTTCAGCACCTTCCATTCAGGCCCTCACTACGCTCCTCTTTCTCTTTGCCATCACCTTCCCTCCAACTTTCTGGCCTCCATCTCGGCCTTTTGCACATTTTCCTCATCTGGTTCATAGCCCATGTTTTTGCATTTTGATGGGGTTTGTTAAATCCGCGTGTTGGCGCTTAGGTAGAGACTTCCAGAAGGGTTTTTGGAAGGTTCTGAGTGGTTTCCGAGGGGGGATTCGTATCCCCAGAGCGGAGCTCAAGAGTCAGGATCGTGGTCAGAATCGGGCGATCGGAAGTCGGAAATGCCAGGGTCCTGGGACTGTTCTCAGTATAGGGTGGTACGAGTGGTTTGAGGTTGAAGGGACTTGGCTTCACCTTATGTGTTGCGCCCTCCTCGATCGTCTGTCCCTAATTTCGGAAACTTGGAAAGTTACCGGAACTAATCGGAAACTACGACGCAAAATTAAGTCGATATTCGTACTGGCGAATAGTCCAGTCGACTGGTAGCTTATATACATGTATCTAGTTCTTGTACTATCTTTTACCGAGTAAAGACAAGGGGGAAAGAAAGTACAAGGGGCAATATAAAATGAAGAACAAAGAGTGAGGTACGCGATGATCCTGCGCGTCGTTTATCAAAGAAAATGGAACCTTGACTTCGGAGTCTTCGGGGGTTCGGAATCGCAAAACCTTGGAATGTATGTTGGACACCCAGAAATCAGTTATTCAGGCTTTGGACGGTCAGAAAGGTCTCGGAAATGGTGTGGGTGGTTGTGGGGTTTAATGTGGGTTTGTTTGGCGGCATGGGCCATAACAGGGTTGCATGATTGGATGTTGTTGGTGTTGGAGCACAAAAGTGACAATTGTAGTATTATGTAAGCTAAATTCAAACTTAAATTAAAACATCAAACATGTAATACATAAAACAGGTCATATCTGGTCAAATACCAGCCATATCAAATGGAAACATGAAAGGGAACTTCAGTGTATCTCAACACACCCCCTCAATGAAGTCTCCCTTTATTTCTGCAAACTCCCAAGCCTGTCTTACACTTCTCATGTTTCATCTTAACAAGGCCCTTTGTGAGCACATCTGCAACCATCTCATCTGTAAGCACAAATTGGAGCTTGAGCAATTTCTTCTCAACTTTCTCTCTGAGCCAATGGTACACCACATCAATGTGCTTCATTCGAGAGTGATGTTCAGGATTCTTGGACACAGCAATTGCAGGCTGGCTGTCACAGTAAATGGTGAGTTATTGTCAAGTACACATACCGAGACCTATTAAATTGGCAGTGCCAACCGAGCAGTCATCTTATGTCCATGTCCAAGTGTCCACACCGCATGTATATCACTTGGTACGCCGGTCTCAGCTCGGCACATCCACCATCTACACTCCTTGCCAATTACCCCTCATGCTCTACCTCACTCACCATCCATTGTTGCTGCACCATTTGCTCCATAATCCTCGACCCACCTCACCTTGGGACTTCCTGTCTTTGTATTACCCTCTGCCATGGCTACATTGTTTTATAGTCGGTCGCTTCCTATTGTCCTATCCTTGGCCACATTTCTATTATTCTATCCTTTATTTTTTTATCCCCGTTTTACATTCCTTCATTCTAATTTTACTCATTGTGGACAATAACCATGTGCTCTGCATACCTTGTTGTCTCACATTCCTTATTCCACACATCGCTTCTTAAACCTATATAAGTAGGACATGCATGTACATATTTCTTCATTCTGGGTATCGACTAGGCTTAGGCCCTTCTACCTTCTTCCCCTCTGTTAAGTCCTCAACTTGGGCTGGCATCATCGGCATCCTCCCAAGTATCTTGTCTGTTGCAAATCAGTGGCACGCATAGCAGGTAGGGTGCAACGCACAAGTATGTTGAAGCCAATGTCACTACTCTTGGCCTGCAGGACTTGACCATTGTCCACCCAACCTTTCAGCAGTCCTGAAGTTTGTCAGTACCTGAAGCTTGACAGTTATGGGATATGATGGGCCAGGGTTAGTAAGCAGCTGTTTCAACTACATGGCCTCCTGTCCTGCAAAATTGGCTGCCATGTACTCAGCATCAGAGGAGGATGTAGCCACAGTTGGTTGTCACTTGCTGCTCTAGCTCACTGCAGCTCCACCAATGAAGAAGGCATAACCAGTTGTTGACCATCTTCTGTCCTCATTCCCAGAATAATTTGCATCACAGCAGGCCTGGAGCATTGGCTGAGGACTAGGGCTAGGAGGACCATAGGTCAATCCAAGATCTGCAGTACCCTTGAGGTATTTGAGCACATGTTGAACAGCCTTCCAATGGCCTAGACCAGGATTTGAGTTAAACTGGCCAAGTTCACCCACAGCATATGCAAGATCTGGTCTGGTTCCAATAGCAAGGTACTTCAGGCATCCAACTGCATCAAGATATGGGATGTCCTTCGTTGCCATTCTCTCATCTTCAGACTGTGGGCAGAGGTCTTTAGAGAGACAACAGCCTGGATCAAGAGGTGTGGCAACTGGTTTGAAATTCTCCATATTGAATCACTTGAGAACATCCAAGATATACTTGTGCTGGTTGATGTGAAGTGTCTGTTGGGCTCTGTTTCTGTGGATTTCAAGTCCAAGAATGTACCGTGCAGGTCCCATGTCTTTCATCTTAAAGTGTTTTTCCAGTTTGGCCTTGATTTTGTCAAGATGTGTTTGACTATTACAACCCATGAGCTGGTCATCAGCATAGACTGGGATGTAGACTGTGATAGTGCCTTGCTGGTAGGTACATGTAGAGACAGGAATTGACCTGGGATCTGCTGAATTCCATCTGGTAAAATGCCTGGTCTAACTTGGCATGCCATCTGTTTCCTCATGGCCTGGTCCCATAGATAGCTTTGTGCAGTTTCCCAACCTTATCTCCCTGCTTGTATCCATCTAGAAGTTCCATGTAGACCTCTTCTTCAATATCACCATTAAGATAGGCAGATTTGAAGTCAACTTGGTCTAATTCCAGATGTTCTAATGCAGTGATGGCCAGGAGCACTCTGAGGGTGTTGAATATCACAACAGGGGCAAATGTTTCTGTGAAGTCAATGCCTGCCTTTTGAGAATAACCCTTGGCCACCAATCTGGACTTAAAGTGGTCAATGGCACCATCAGGAAGCTTTTTCAGCTTGAAACCCCATTTGCGAGCTTTCGTTGTACGAATGGAGGAGTGAATCGCGGCGGAGGAGCGAGGATGACTATGAGGGAAAGACGAAGGTGGGACAACATCACAGTGGGTAGGGCTGGCGGGTGTCTCCAAAAATAATGACCATACTTCAGGAAATACGTTGCCACAAACACACCACAAACACATCACACCTCTACTCATGACCCCCCTGCCTTGCAAATGCGGGAGAACAAGGGGATGCTGCTGCTGGTTCCTGAACGTGACGTGTTGTTCCCAATGCAGCTGTGGGGGCGGAACAATGTTTGGCTGAAATTATCCATGTGCAGGAGGCGTATTGAGGGGATGCCTCGCACGATATCAAAGTGGTATCCCTTTCACGCAGAAGGAGTGAAAGAAGCCCATTGTTTGGAAGATAAAATGTATGAATTTATTCAAGGCAATGATTCACATAGGAATTCGGGTGCGAAGATAGAGGAGACTGGGATATGCTTGGGGGAAGAAGGATGAAGGAACATTGATCGCCGTCTGTGCTAGTGGATAGCTGGTGTGGTGATGGAGTTCAAGTGGAGGTGGTCTTATCGTAGAGCGGGAGGACATAGTGGGAGAGAAGAGATTCAATGTTTTATTTTCCTCGAGTCTGACTTCAGTCTGGACTTATCATGGCCTTTAATGGAGACACTCTGATAAGGTGAGCGTTCACATGAGGCTGTCAGTCATGAGGTACACAGTCAGTCACGTGCGTCATTGATTGTCAACTTCGGAGATAAAGGGATGAGCGGCACCGATGGGAAGTTGTAGGTAATGTATCAAGGGTTTACTATTCAAATATGAGCATAGCGTAACTACCTTGAAAATCGAGAAAGATTACCAGACATATGAGTGAAGAGCGAGGCCATCTCGCATTTCAGTCGAAATGACATCGGCATTCCACCTGGGGTCATCCAGCCATTGGGGGTTGGGGTCAAATGAGGCACGATGTATCGTCGAAAGCTTTGGTACTCCTGATTCCGGGAGATTTGGAATATCGGTGTTTGAAAAAACGTACACGGCGGTGTTTGTCACCCCAGGATGTGCTTCGGAGTCTGATTGGAAGCGGCACCAGTCGGGTGTCCGCACACTGGGACCGTCCGCGAGTGTCAGCCAAATGTAACATTCGTACTCTATTCTTGTAACTATCTCACGCTGCTGGTCAAAACTCGATTGGGCGCTTACAAAGATACTGGTGAGATTATGAGCAAGTTACAGTAGGATTGAAGAATTCTCTAGGCAGCTATTTAATTTATCTCCTCAGTGTAGTCAATAACTGAGTGTATATTCGGAAAATATACCTATTTAATTTATCTTACAAAAGAAATAAAAGAGAAATCAGCCCTGAGGCTTTATACATAATACTATATAACTCACCTCCTCAGTGTAGTCAATAACTGAGGAGGGAGGCTTGCGCGGGTCATGTTTCACCCGCATATACCCTGCAACCAGCCCTTGACCCTATCGAAGGTTTGAGCCAGGCTGCCGGTTCCAAATCCAGGGAGCCGGCCACGCTAGTCGCGTCGTGCGTGGACAAGCACCCGTAAGTAGCGTACATAGTAGAACATGAATAGCTCCCTCAATAATGAGGGTAAAAATAAAAATAAAATTGTGAAAAATCAAGAGTTCAAAGGCGCACAGAATGATACCGAAATCGATATGATATTACAATATATTGAGATTGCTCTCTCAGGGGTGAGATGCAAGTTTGCACCCAACATGCCCCCTCAAGCTCAATATATGCCGAGCCTTTCGGTGAGAATCTTCACTCTGGGTCCTGGTAAACCCTTTGTGAGGATGTCTGCGAGCATTTGATCGGTTGGGAGGTATTCGAATGTAATCTTCTTCCCCTCAATCGTATCTCTGATGAAATAGAGTCTTATATCGAAGTGTTTAGTCCTCGAGTGTTGCTGATTACCATAAGCTATAGTAATAGCTGATTGGTTGTCAGCATATATTTTTATAGGATTTTTAATAGGCTGGAAAACTTCGGTTATGAAGTTCTTGAGCCAGATGGCTTCTTTAGTTGCATGAGTCATAGCAATGAACTCTGCTTCGGTGGATGAGAGTGCCACTATTGTCTGCTTCTGACAGCTCCATGAGATGCTCCCGGAGTCGATTTGAAAGATGTAGGCGGATATGGAGTGTCTATGGTCTTGGGCGGCCCAATCAGCATCTGAGTATCCTACTAGACCATCTCGACTCTTCCCTATTACTAACTTCTTATCTTTCGTGCCTTTTAAGTATTTAAAGACTCTTTTAACTGCATTCCAATGAGCAGTTCCCGGGTTCTCTAGAAACTGTGATAGTAATGAAACAGCGAATGAGATATCTGGACGGGTAGCTACTGCTGCCCACATGAGTGAACCAATCGCCTGTCGGTAAGGAATCTTTTCCATGATTTTCTTATCGGCTTCAGTAGTTGGGCATTGTTCTTTAGATAATTTAGAAGTAGGATCCAATGGAGTCGTATGCGTTTTGGCGTCTTGTAGGTTAAAACGGTCGAGAATTTTGTCAATATATGCTTCTTGAGAGAAGCTTATTGTTCTGGCCGATCTATCCCGTTCGATCTTCAGATTAAGAAGCCAGTGGATTTCTCCAAGATCTTTCATCTTAAAGATAGCTTCGAGATCTTCTTTGACACCTCGCAGTATAGTATTGTCCATAGCTGTGATAGTGAGATCGTCTACGGCGGCTCCAATGATGGCATAGTCGTTTGCCCTATATCTATAGAATACTGCAGCATCTGAGACTGATTTTTTAAATCCTATAGAATAATGGGCGTTGGACAAACACTTATACCACTCCCTGCCCGATTGTTTGAGCCCGTATATGCATTTC
>QLPI01022516.1:0-14800 GCA_003314275.1 Chroogomphus rutilus
TACTAGAAGATGCCTAAACTCAAGAGAAGCTGGACAGTATCTAATCTTGGGACCCATGCCATTAAGGTTTAACCCTTTAATCTGTTCAGGATGAATTGTTGACAAGAATTTCCCTACAGAAGCAGAAAATTGCACAACCTGATTCAAATAGGGAGAGATCTGAAAGCCTATCATTCAGTGGAGATTTCTCACAAAGCCCAAGTTTATCAGCATCTACTTTGTCTCAGCTGTCAGTGGATAATGATGTCCCGGTAGATGACCTCAATGGCCTTGAGAAGTGGCTTGCAAAAGGGAAAAAACAATTGGCAAAATTATTTGGATCACAAAGTAGTGACAAAACTAAGCAACGGGGACCATACAAGAAAAAAGGCACAGTCCAATCCATAAGGACACAACAGCACAATAAAAAGAAACAACGGGACTGGACAGCAAAAATGCAGAATGGAGGTTTTGGTGATATACGTGTCCTTCTTGGTGGCATGTCATCAAAGCAGCCACCTGCTCTCAAAGAAGTCAAAATAGATTCGGATTCAGATCAAGGGAGTATAATATTGGACACCACAGATGAGGAAGAAGATGATATACCCATAGTTACCCAAGTTAATGGGCCAGAGCGAGAGGAGGATAACCTGGGTGACATTCCTGAGATTGTTCAGGACAATGTTGGAACTATCCCAGAATAGACTCCATCACGACCATCACCCACACCACCACCAAATCCTAACCTTGTCAACCTATGAATTTCAGATCTTAAGCAAATTCTGCGACCAGAAAGGAAGGCAGGTGATGGCTATACAGACCCAGGCTTTGATTACACACTTCGCACATGCCTTAAGCTAATGGGTATCTTCCTCCGCATTTATCGCTTTAATGGATACCAAGGATGGATTGCAGTATCCAAGCAAGCGGCAAGCATTGCAGGCAAGAATCCAGAATGGATGGCAAGACGGCTACGTGAGTGGACTCACAATTTCATCAGTGATCCAACAAACCTACCAAAACATGAATATGGGCAATTCAATTCAACAATTCTGGAGGATGAAGATTTGGCACAAGAAATCTGTTTGCACCTGCAATTAAAAGGCAAATATGTCTGTGCCATGGATGTGGTTCAGTTCCTTCATACACCAGAAATGAAGGAGAGGCTTAACTTGAAAAAGTCAATTTCTGAACAAACAGCACGCAGGTGGATGGCCAAAATGGATTACCATTGGAAGAAAGAGCCAAAAGGTCAATATAAGGATGGCCATGAGCGTGAAGATGTTGTTGCTTACCGACAAAATATCTTTCTCCATTTGTGGCCTCCATCCAACCCCATATGCACTAATAGACCAAGGATAGCACACTTGAAACCAGTTGGAAGGCAGCCAAAGGCCTGGATAAGCCTGTTGTAACCTGGGTGCATGATGAATCAACCTTTTACACACATGATCGTCGTGTTTTACGCTGGGTTCACTCAAGTGAGAGTGCAAAACCATATGCAAAAGGTGAAGGGCCATCACAAATGGTCACAGATTTTGTGTCACCAGACTATGGCTGGTTGCAAGCAAAACATAGGTGAGTCAGTTGCAAGCATATTGCAAAGAAAACCACATGCTTATGAATGATTTTCAGCAATGACAGGACTAGGGTTATGTTCAAAGCAGGAAAGAGTCGTGATGGTTACTTCACCAATGATGCAATCCTTAAATAGGCAAATCAAGCTATGGATATTCTTGATAAGGATTACCATGACGACACACATGTGTTTTTTTATGATAATGCCAAAACTCACATAGCACGTCGCCCAAATACACTTTCAGCCAAGCACATGCCTGTCAAACCTTCTAAGGATGCAGCCTCTAACTTCCTGTACAGTGTCAAAGGTCCCAATGGCACAGTGCACAAAGTCCCAATGCAGGATGGGCGATTTCTTGATGACACCCCACAATTATTGTATTTTCCAATTGGCCATCCACAGGCTGGTTTGTTCAAAGGCATGCGCATAATTATCCAAGAATGTATTGATCATGGAGCACATTTGCCAGATCCCACACACTTATTGGCACAATGCCAACAGTTTAAGTGTGTACCTGGGCAAACCAACTGCTGTTGCCGTCGGATTCTATTCAATGAACCAGATTTTGTTGGGCAGAAATCCAAACTTGAGGAGCTTGTTGAATCACGTGGGTACTAGATGATTTTCTATCTAAAATTCCATTGTGAGGTCAGCTTCATTGAACAATGCTGAGGATTTGCTAAGAGGGTATACCGGGAGTTTCCTGCATCATCATCAGAAGCTGATCTTGAAAGAAATGTTATTCTTGCTCTGAATGCTGTGCCTTTGGATTCAATGAGAAGGTATGTCATGTACTTATCTCACTTATCCACTTATCTGTTATACTCCCATTGCATTTGTATACAGTTTCATTCAGTCATTGACACTTGTTTCTTTCAGATTCTCTACAAGATCATTACGGTTTATGGATGCATATCAGAAAGGCCTCACAGGTAGTCAAGCAGCTTGGGCCAGTTGGAAATACCAAGGTCACCGTACCTTGCCAGATACTATTCTAGCTGAGTTAGACAAGGCTGATATTATATAGTGTACTGTGAAAGGCAACAAATTCCCACAGTGATGTGTTCTTTCAACTGGGCCAAAAGGCCACTATGCCAGGTTATCTGGCATTAGTCTGTGGGCACTATTTAAACAGCAATTTGTTACATGTATTCACCAACCATTGCAATGGTATGTAACATGTAGCTAAATCATTATTTCCAAAAAAAATTGCCATCCTCTATAGCAGAATACTTTTTTTTTCAAATTTTTTTTTCGACGACAAAAATTTTTGTGTTTGTGACCGTGATGGTCACATCACGTGACCTTAGCAGAAACCATTTGTCCGCTACCTTAGTAACAATGGTGAGGTTTGTAATAGGTATGGCTTCAACTTCTGTATTGCACCCACCAGGCCTCACTGAATCCTAATTTCATATAGACAGAGGACATATTGGCAAGACAGAAATCAAGATGGGAGTGAATGGGGGAATCTTAGTTGATATTCTGACTGAAGAGCAGACTAGGGAATGGCATGGGTCACCCACAGGTCAAATGTGGGTGACTGTTAGGAACTGTACACTGGCATACCCAACTATTCATTTCAGCCCACTCAGCCCAACTCTGCCTTTACTTGCCTATTCAACTATGTGCCCTCAGCCCACAGACTATATGCACCTTGTGTATCCATCTTAGCATCACATGCTCCTGTCAATTCACTCCACTTATTTACATCAAACTCTATATGCTCACAATTCCATTCTGTCTTCATTTACATTTAATATCCTTTCATTATGTTCCGCTCCACTTTCATTTATTCCCAATTCCGTTCTGTCTCTTATTGTCAGGATTCGGTAATGCTGAGATATCGGTTAAGTCCTGCAAACCGTTCTGGAGTGGCTAGGCTTCAACGTGCTCGTGCATTGCGCCCTGCTGTTCCATGCGTGCCACTAATTTGGGTAGTGGGAGGAGCCTCGTGAGGATACTGAGGGCGTCGGCTCGAGCAAAGGACTTTAGAAATAGGGAACAGACAAAGGGGTGCGAACCAATTGATATTCTGAGTGAGGAACTACCTAAATACATTCCGCTACTTATATAGTTAAGAAGTAAGATGTGGAACAGGGTGGCATAAGGAATAGAAACAATAAGGTATGAGGAAACCACATGGAGGCATTGTCCACAGTGATCAGAAATAGAATAAGGAATGTAAGCGGGATTAGAATAATAGAGTATGGCTGAGAATAGGATAATGAAGTAGTGGGTGAGAATAGAACAATAGGGGACGGTCCAAGATAAAACAATGGCAGTGGCCAGGACAATGAGTGGCCGTCATGTTGTTTGGGGGAAACGGATCAAGGAGTGGATAGGGGGTGAAGGAATAATGAAGAGGATAGAACGAGAGGAGTGGTCCATAAGATGTACCGGGTGTACCGAGCCGAGGCCACGTGGTAGTGCGAGATGATGTGGGCAAGGGCCGGTTAGTCGGTATTCCCGAGTGAGCCGGTACTCAGTGTTGCGGGCTTGACACTTATATCCGATCTGCTATTATGTTCCTTAGGGTAACTCTGTTGGGAATCAGGGTGACACGTCACCCCTCAATGTCATGGAGGTGTCAAGTACATGTACCAAGATTCCAGTAATTCAGCAGTGCCAACAGAGCAGTCATCCTATGTCTATGTACAAGTGTCCATGCTGCATGCACATCACTTGGTATGCCGGTCTTGGCTTGGCACATCCACCATCCACATTCCTTGCCCTCACCCCTCACTCACGCTACTTCAATCACCACCCGTTAATCCCACCCCATCCGCTCCTTAATCTTCAATCTGCCTTACCTCAGGACTTCCTGTCCTTGTTTCATCCTCGGTCGCAACCATTGTTTTATAGTTGGGCACTCCCTATTGTCCTATCCCTGGCCACATTCCTATTATTCTATCTTTTATTGTTCTATTCCCGTTTGCATTCCTTCATTCTAATTTTACTTGTTGTGGACAATACCCACATGCTCTGCATACCTTATTGTCCCACATTCCTTATTCCACATGTCACTTCTTAAACCTAGATAAGTAGGGCATGCATGTACACATTTCCTCATTCTGGGTATCGACTAGGCTTAGGCCCTTCTACCTTCTCCTCCTCTGTTAAGTCCTCTACTCAGGCCGGCATCATCGGCATCCTCCTGAGTATCCTGTCTGTTGCAAATCAGTGGCATGCACAGAGAGTAGGGCACAACACACAAGTAGGTTGAAGCCAAAGCCACTACTTCTGGCCTGCAGGACTTGGCCATTCCCGTCCGACATCTCGGCATTCCTCAAGCTTGACAAAAGGTCAGGATAGACTTCAAGAAACTTTCGGACCAGGGGATTTGCAAAGTCCTGCTTAAGAAAACTCAGAATCAATATTGTTTTATACAGGAATAGACTTACAAGCTTGAACAGATTTGCTAGACTATTTGAAAAAAAACTCATTTCCAAGACATAATGTGTGATGAACAGTCTTGATATTGATATCTTTTGTTAACTCAGCCTGCTTTTTCCGAAGTGCTGAAAATGTGGGAACATGTTTTGCACCACACTCATTGAGCACCCAGATGAAAGCTTTCATGTGATAATCAGACAGTCGCAAGCGAGGTAGATTATCGAGCAAATCAAGCATAAACATCTAATATGAGTAAATTGAAATTCTAATTAATGTCACTCACCACTTTTGATCCATGTGGATACCATTCTTCATCAGTATCCTCATCCATTGATGTTTTGTTTGCCTCATCAATATCATTCTCATCCTCCAAACCTGAAACCAAATGAGATATGGGCATCAATAAATACCACAACTTCCCAATTCAAATCTAGTGAAGTCTTACCTATTGTGTGTAATTGTGCTACAATGTATGCAACAGTTGGATCTCCCATACCTGCATTATCTATGCCAATTGCAGAGTAGGACTCTGCACCAAGGATTGTATGACCATGACCTTGTAAATCATCCATCTGTTGCCATAGCCGATCTCGAATACAATCAATTGGCTCATCTCCAGCTGAAAAGATAATCTGCTTGCCATTGAATTCAAAATATGTATTTTCATCATTGTCAACCATGATATCATCAAAACAGTTGCCAGAGTCTGGCAAGTCTTCTGGCTCACTGTCTGAGTTATTGAATCGAGTTGCCAATGATAGGTGTGCAGGTATGTCATAGTGTGTATCGGCTTGGCCAGTCAAAGTTGTGGCTATCTGACTCTCAGATGGGTCTTGAGCAATTTTTATCAGAGCTTCAATGGCATCTTTATTCTTTTTTTCTGGTGAGATGCACCCATTTACTGTTCCCTTGGATGATCACTGGACATCATAACAAATTTGAGCAAGGCAAGCATTTCATGCGACTGTTCCCAAGATTCTCAAACAAATCTAATACCAAACATGGAGATTATTTATTTACTTTTATCTTAAATATTATCAGCCTCACCATCAGTTTCCTGCTTTTTCCATGTATGAGGCATGACTGGGTCCGACCTACACAACTCATTTTTTAGGCTCAGCTCTGATCACATGACACAACAATGTTCAAACATTTTTCTCCTACCTGCCACCACGGTCATTCATTGCTGGATTTTCAGTTCCATCCACTTCAGCAATGCCACTCCTTGACTTTAGTGATATACCATCAAGTGACCCATCTGAGCCTGAAATAGACCCATTTGTGTGTGGCTCTCTCTCATCCACTTCACAGTCATGCTCAACAACCCGGTCAAATTCACCTTTGGCAAATGGATTTATACCTCCTCCACTCTGTGGACATAAACAAGGCTCTGCTTCACAAGATCTTTCTCAATATACAACCAATATAGGGAGGCGAGTAAGACTAAAGGTAGCCGACAATCAGGAACTTGCAAGTTTGGCACCGGTATGAGCTGTTACTTTTCACAGATATGTCAAATGTCTGACATTCATCTAGCTTACTGATGGGGAGCATACCATCTATCTTGCAGCTAAATTATTCAAGATCCAAGAGCATCTGAACATGCTACAGCCAGCTGAAGCTATGTATGTGATCCCAAAATCATTGATTGTATGTCCATTTTAGCCTACATTTTGCATTTGCTAAGCTGACCATGAAAAGCACCACATTGACCAATATACTTTTAGCTTTCTGCTCAGCCCAACATTACATGCTTATATTGCCAAAGGCCTGTAACAAATTTAGTTATGGTCAGTCAATTTTTATTTAAGTTGTTCATCTTCTCATTACTTGAGCATTATGCAATAGACCATGCTTGAGAGGAATCCAAACTCAGGTTGGCCAGTTGATGCAGAAACTTCAAAGGCCAAAATAGATGCAATCAAACATTGTGTACAAACCAAACTGACAGAGCATCATAATCAGATCAAGGAAGTGGTATGTGTGTTCTAATTACACTAATTCACATTTGATCAATGTACTTAACAGCTACTCACTTCTCTGGGGAAGCCAGCAGTGGGTGAGACAGAGAAAACTGACACAAGAATTATGGCACCTCGTTTAGATGCAATGACTATTGTTGATCTTTGCACAGCTGTCATTGCTATCTATAAACCTGTCAAACTTTCTGTTACCATCCAGATGTGTTCTCAAATAGCTGTCTTGGTGCATTGCCTTCACTTACACCTCTGAAAACATGCTAACAATTTGCTGGTTAGAGGGAGGTACTCATGTCCAGTGGAAACCCCAAGCTTAAATCAGCTTCATATTGGCCCAATGTTGACAAGGCACTTGATAGTGTTCGTAAACAGTTTCCTAGTGATACAGGAAAGAGGTCCAAGTAAGTTCATCTACTTGGCCATGTTTTCTGGTGCTTATTGGATGGCAACTAGGATTTTTGCAAAAATTCTCAACAATGACCGGCGTTTGTATGGTCAGACAGATATTGATTTGCTGCATGATGTCTTGCCCACAGCAACTCAGACAGAGACTGATCAACACATATGGGGGGAACCAGTCACAGTTTTTGTACGATCAGATGATGGCATGGATGATGAGGAATAGTAAAAGGAGGACAGTAATGAGGATATTTCGGATCTTTTATTGGCTTGTCATGATATTATATTACATTTCAATATGCTTTGATAATAGGATGGTTTGGATTATCTGAACATTCAATTCAAGATGAAAAAACTGCTGGGTAGTTGCAAGAATTACTGATAGAAAAACTCATTATACTACCTTGACAAAAGTCTGACACAAGACTGTCTAATGGAAAATTTAACCTGGATATTAGATTAACAATACCTTGGGTGTTCAGCTCAAATTAATCTTACAGCTCAAGGTTTTTTCAAGGTTGGCATGAATCAAGGCTTATTTAATAACGTCTAAATACCTTGAAAAAACCTTGAAAAAATCTTTACCAAGATGAAATTCAGGTCACGGATCTATCCATTTGGCAAGCTTAATTTCAGCTTGTGCCAGAACCGTAATGTAGTATAAAGATCTTGTACATTCAGAAGTTCAGTCTTCAGTCAGATAATCAACTTTGATTTCGACTAAGCTATTTCTTTCTGTCTTGCTATTCCAAAATTAGAGACCAGTGTGATCTGGTGGGCGCAACATACAAGTTGAAGCCGTGCCCTACTCTGAACCTCACCATTGTTTATCTTTGGGAGATATTATGTTTAATTACGATTACATTATTCCTTCACATCGTAATAGTGACCCACACCCAACCCATGGGAAACCCGAACCTCTCAACCCATGAGTTTTTTCCCATAGGTCGATGGGTGTCAGGTGCACACTGCACCTATACACGTACAGTGCATATGACATGTATGACGTGTATAGCATGTATGGTGCATATGGCACATATGGCACATACAGCACATATGGGATGTGTGTATCGTATGCACAGGTGGTACAGTGCTGTTATGATGTGAAAGAATGACATAATCATAATTATACATAAAATCTCCCAAAGGTGAAACAATGGCGAGGTTCTGGGCAGGGCAAGGCTTCAACTTGTATGTTGCACCTACCAGATTGCACAAGCCCTAATTTCGGAAAAGTGAGACAGAGAATTAACTAGTAGAGAATCAAGGTTGATTATCTGACTGAGGACTGAACTACTGAAGTACAAGATCTTTATACTACTTTCAAATCTACTAGGAGTCAGATAGATTCCTATAATAGAATGAGAAAGCCGAGGATTGTGAAAAGCGAGAACGGAAATACTATGCCCCAAATAATGATCTCCTCCGTGACATTGGGGAGTGACATGTCACTCTGATTCCCAACAGAGTTACCCTAAGGAACGTGATAGCGGATCAGATATAAGAGACTGAGCAGAATTGCGAATAAATGAAAGTGGAGCAGAATGTAAATGAAAGGATATTAAACGTAAATGAAAGGATATTAAACGTAAATGAAAGGATATTAAACGTAAATGAAGACGGAATGGAATAGCGAGCATATGGAGTGTGATGTAAATGAGTGGAGTGAATTGACAGGAGCATGTGATGCCAAGATGGATACATGAGGTGCATATAGTCTGTGGGCTGAGGGCATATAGTTGAATAGTGAGCGAGAGCGGAGTTGGGCTGAGTGGGCTGAATTGAATAGTCAGGGATGCCGGCATATGGTTCCTGACAGGCGCATGCAGTGTGTGTGCATATTGTCAAGCCTCTGATACCAAGCCCCGGTTCACTCGGTAGTACCGACCGAACAACCCTTGCCTTTTAGTCCCACACACCAGTGACAAGTCATCCCTCGCCAGTACATGGTCTCGGTCCGGTACATTTGGCTCATCGCTTGGTTCACTTTCCTCATCCTGTCCCCTCTATCCTTTGTTATTCTTCCATTCTCTGTCCTTCCCCTTGCCCGTTTACCCTTGGGACACTCACTATTCATTGTCAGTCGGCAGTGGCCCCATTGTTTTATATTCGGCCATTCTCTATTGTTCTATTCTCACTCACTCTTTTGTTCTCGGTCATACTTTATTGTTCTATTATCATCCACATTCCTTGTTCTATTCTTGATCATTGTGGACAATACCTCCACATGATTCTTCATACCTTATTGTTCTCCATTCCTTGTGCCACTCTGTTCCACATCTCACTTATTAGCCTATATAAGTAGCCAATGTATGTAGATGGTTCTTCGTTCTGGAAATCAACTAGGTTTACACCTTCTTGTCCTCCCTCCTCCTGTCCCAAGTCCTTTACCTGGGCCAACACTCTCGGCACTCTCCCAGGTATCCCTCTGTCCCAAATTGGTGGCACGCATGGGAAGTAGGGCGCAATGCACGAGCACGTTGAAGCCATGCCACTACTTCTAGCCTGCAGGACTTGGCCTTTACCCGTCTGACCCCTTCGGCATTCCCGAGGCCTGTCAGTATGTCCGGTGCCTGACACATATGGTGCATACAGCATGTGTGGTACATGTATGTCCAGCATGTTCATGTCATCCATGTGCGCATGCGTGTCATGTGCACATACAGCACATGCATGTTGTGTGCGCCTGCAGCACATGCATGTCATATGTGCACGCATGCATGATACCATGGGTTAGGCCAGGTTATGGGTGCTCTCGGCTTGACCCACACCTGCACCCAAGGACACCCGACCCAGTGACCCATGCGGGTTGGCCCAACCCATGCCATTCCCTAGAGCAGACTACTGAATGTACAAGATCTTATACTACTTTCTTAATACCAAATTCAAGAGGTATCATCTTTGTGAATATAGGGTTTTATTTGGGGCGTAGTATTTCTGTTCTTGCTTTTCACAATCCTTGGCTTTCTTATTCTATTATAGGAATCTAATCGACTCCTAGTAGATTTGAAAGTAGTATAAAGATCTTGTACTTCAGTAGTCCAGTCCTCAGTCAGATAATCAACCTTGATTTTCTACTAGCTAATTCTCTGTCTCGCCTTTCTGAAATTAGGGCCAGTGCAATCTGGTGGGCGCAACACACAAGTTGAAGCCATACCCTGCCCCAAACCTCACCATTGAATATCTTTGGGAGATTTTACGTTAATTACGATTACGTCATTCCTTTACATCGTAACAGTATTATCTGACTTCTACACCTGATCACACCTCTTTTTGCATATCATCTTCGCATATCACAACCATCATGAATACTCGATCCACTACTTGTAATCTACCCTTCATCGTAGAAGTCCCAAGTCAGTTGCAGGAGATTTCCTCACTTCGACAGCTGTCAGAACAACCTTCGATTTGCGAAGCTGGCCTGTCAGGCAGGAACGCTCCTCCTGAATGTGAGGACAATGACGAAGAAGAACCAATTGATGATAATGACGACGACAAGGCAAATCCGAACCCTGTTCAAGTTTCAAATCCGAACCCCACTCATGTTTCTAAACCAACTCTTAATTCCAATCTAACTCTTAATTCCACTTCAAGTTCAGACAAAATTGTCAAGGCACTCGTCAATCGGTTAGCCCAACCACCACCTAGATCTAATCCCAACCCTGGTCATCATGCCAAGGTTCACAAGCCCGAGGTTTATGATGGCACCGACCAAGCTAAGCTTCGCACATTCATCTTACAATGCACGCTGAACTTTCGAGACCATCCATCTGCATTCTTGACAGATGTGTCAAGGGTCCAGTATGCCATTTCGTACCTCACAAGCCCTGCACTCCAATGCTTTGAACCTACAATTCTAGGCAAAACCCAACCTGAGCCTAGCTGGCTTAAGGTCTGGAGGGACTTTCATCAAGAACTTGAGACCAACTTCGGTCCATTCAACAGCACTGCACAAGCAGAAATCGAGCTCAGCAAGATAGTCATGAAGGACACCCATCGTGCGGCATGATACTTCATCGACTTTGCCAGAGCCTCCACTTGCACTCAGTGGAACGACGCTGCCCTCACACATGTGGCGTATAAAGGGTTGGCCAGACATATTAAGGACAGCCTCCTTTATTTCTCTCGATTCAAAACTCTCGCTGTACTCAGACAATATTCACTCGAGATCAACAGCAGATATTGGGAACGCAAGGAGTTTGACAACTTCGGAATGCCTTGCAAGCCGAATGGGTCCTCGTCCAAATCCAACTCTAATAACAACAACCAGTCTTCCTCCAACTCCAACAACTCGAACAACAAGAAGAGTAAGAAGGGAAGAAGAATGGAAATGGTAAGTCTTCCAACAATAACAACAACACTAACAACATTTCATCCAAGCTCGGAAAAGATGGGAAGCTATTGCCCAAAGAATGTCAAAGGTGAATCGATGTGGGACTTTGTCTCTTGTGTGCTTCAAAAGGTCACATGGTCAAGGACTGCCCCAAATCCAATTCCCAATCCTCATCGACTTCTTCTTCTAACAACAAATCTAACAACACCAACAACAAGAAAACGATGAAAGCACGCGTAACCAAGGCAAGCACGTCCGACACCAATGCTAAGGACAACACGGCGACAGAGTCGAAAAAATGAGCTGCAACCTTGGAAATACATGAGCTGAGGATTGTGTTAACCTCTCTCACATGCTATTCTTGAACACCCTTTCTCCTATTTCTCGTGTATCTTCTACTTCTGAGACTTCGAAAACTTCGCTAATACTTAATCTGTCTTGTTCTCTTATTTCCGAACTTCCTCTTGTTACGCTCTTAGATTGTGGTTCTTCAGACTGCTTTATTGAATCACGAGTTATGCAAAAATATTCTTTGCCTACTAATGCAGTTCCTGCTATTCCATTGAAGTTATTTGATGGTTCTACTAATTCTGTCATTACTCAGACCACTATGATTCCTATCCGATTTCTGACCGGCGAACTTCAGAACGTTACTTTCTACATAA
Organism: Chroogomphus rutilus; assembly: GCA_003314275.1. Taxonomy (NCBI): domain Eukaryota; kingdom Fungi; phylum Basidiomycota; class Agaricomycetes; order Boletales; family Gomphidiaceae; genus Chroogomphus; species Chroogomphus rutilus. The sequence continues at coordinate 12,331 of QLPI01022516.1, forward strand.
CATCGTTGGACAGCAGTTGCTCCGCAGTACTTGGCTTCAACTGGCTCACCCACTACAATCCATTGATTGACTGGGTATTGGGCAGTACAACCTTTAAGTCTATAAAACTGACCATCATTCTGACACCTCAGGCCTCAACTGCTGCTTCACAGTCCAGCACCCCACTTCCAAGCAATCGGTCACCATCTCCGAAGTTGGAGGCACCGCAGATAGCCCTAGTTAATGCAGAAGTGTTTGTTCACGCCTGCAAACTAGAGGGTTTGCAAGCCTTTCAACTCGACCTCATGGATCTCCACAAATACACTTGAGGCTCCACTACGGTCGATTCCTCTGACAACCTGGATAGCATTAAACAGCATGTTCCAGAATTCTATCATGACTTCACTGATGTCTTTAGTAAACAGCACGGTAATACACTAGCACCTCATAGACCCTACGATCTCAAGATCAACCTTGAGGATGGCACTTTGCCCCCTCTTGGTCCCATTTATTCCCTCTCAGTATCCAAACTCCAATCACTACAAGATTTCATCAACGAACACCTCTTCATTTGACCCTCATGTTTGTCACATGGCACCCCAGTACTATTTGTATGCAAGAAGGATGGCTCTCTACGACTCTGCGTAGACTTTTGTGGTCTAAACAGAATTACAAAGAAGGACCGTTATCCACTTCCCCTTATTTCCAACCTCTTAGACGCCCCTAAGAAAGCTTGTATATACACTAAAATCGACCTCAGACACGCCTACCACCTTGTTCAAATTGCCGAAGGGGATGAATTGAAGACAGCCTTTAGGACACGGTATGGATCCTTTGAGTGGCTTGTCATGCCTTTTGGACTTTCTAACACCCCTGCTGCATTCCAGCACTTCATGAACGACATTTTTGGCAATCTATTAGACAATTGCACCATCGTCTATTTGGATGACATCCTCATCTATTCCAACGATGAATCCTCGCACATCGAACATGTTTGTGAAGTTCTTCAACGATTTGTTAGGTGCAAACTTGCATCTCACCCCTGAGAGACCAATCTCAATATATTGTATTTATATATCGATTTTGGTATCATCCTGTGTGCTTTTGAATTCTAAAATTTCCTCACATTTATTTGTATTTCTACCCTCAATATTGAGGGAGTTATTCATTCTTTACTATGTATGCTACTTACGGGCGCTTACCCATGCACGACACGACGCGCGTGGCCAGCTCCCTGGATTTGGAACCGGCAGCCTGGCTCAAACCTTCGATAGGGTCAAGGGCTGGTTGCAGGGTATATGCAGGTGAAACACAACCCGCATATGCTTCCCTCCTCAGTTGTTGACTACACTGAGGAGGTGAGTTGTATAATATATTGTACAAGCCTTTAAGGCTAATTTCTCTTTATTCTTTTTGTAAGATAAATTAAATAGGTATATTTTCCGAATATACACTTAGTTGTTGACTACACTGAGGAGATAAATTAAATAGATTGGCTATAAATTCTTCAAACTTACTGCAATTCACTCATAATCTCATCAAGGTTATGGGCCCCGCAGACCATACAGAGAAAGTCCCATTGACCATGGGGAGACTAGCTACAGATGGATCTAATTGGTCTCTGTGGAGAGCTCAACTCATGAGTTATTTCGAGTCCAAAAATCTATTGAAACATATAGAAGGCAAAGCTGACCGACTACCTGATCCTCCCACTTTTCCCAAAGCACATATCCTCACAGATGATGAGGAAACCAAGGCAGAGAAGGCAGAGGAGAGACTTGAAAAGTGGCTGGCCAGAGAAGGACTCGTCAAGACTCAAATACTGGCAACCGTGTCAGAGTCTCTAGCTCTAATGCTAGAGAAGAAGAAAGATACAAAAGAGATCTGGGATACTCTGGTTACTGAAATGACGAAGAAACCAAAGATGGTAGTCACCAGCATCCAGAGACAACTCCGGAACATGAAATGCTCGGAGGATGATGATCTCAGAGAACACCTTGATAGGGCTCAAGATCTCTATGCAAGACTCAATGACATGGGAGCTAAGATCTCTGAAGAAGAATTCCTTGATATTATACTATCCTCACTGCCACCTTCCTACGAATCAGTCATGAATGCCCTCACGACCTCTCTTGAAGAAGTCGGAAAGCCTTTGGATCCAGACAATATCATCCGGATACTTAAATCACAATATGATAGGCGTAGGACATTGTCCCTTACACAAGAGGACCAAGGCTTCGTGGGTACTGCAGATAAAAAGGCGCATATATGCACCAACTGCAAAAAGCCGGGACACACAGTTGAGATGTGTTGGGCTAAAGGCGGTGGCAGAGAAGGCCAAGGGCCAAGGCAGAAGAAAAGATCTAAGTTCAAAAAGATGAAAGGAAAAGGGAAAGGCAAAGCTAAAGCCAACATAGCTGATGAAGATAAGTCTTCCGGAGGAGACGACGACGGATCTATGGCATTCATCAATTATGATTGCGCCGCCTTC
>QLPI01022523.1:0-14461 GCA_003314275.1 Chroogomphus rutilus
CTCGGCGTTCATGTCAAAGGTGAGACTAGTGGGGATACCTGTGGCTATAACTATAGAGGAGGGGCAGTCCGGTGTCAAGTACGTGTAGGAGTTGGTACTCTCCGAGTTGCTTCGGTTGAGTCCGAAACCACCTATGACTGTGTTTGTAGCACGGCTCCCGGTCCTTATTGGGGAGACTTTCCTGCTGTTAGGGCAACCCTCTTACAGCCCCGAAATATATCTCAGAGGCGAACTAAGCAGGGGGAATCCAAAGTTGTTTAATTATCTACTACCTAAGTACATGTGGAGTCCTCACCTAAGCAGGGGGAATCCAAAGAGGAAAGTCTAAGGATCCCGCTGCTGGTGAGCCCCTTTTATACCCTTTATATGGATGGTCTGTGCACTAGCTTACAAATCAATACATCGGAGTTGTAGTGCCAATCTCTTGGTACTAAGTCCGAGGCTCGGGTATCTGTTCCGAGTTCTAGTCATCATGTGTTAAGACCTTTCCGTCTCCACTCGGTGGTTTCTGGGCCTTCTAGCCTCGGAGTTGGTCGGAGTTCGAAGTAGGACTTCGGACCTGTATCAGGCCTCGGAACTGATCGGAGTTTGTAATGGAACCTCGGAGTTGGACTGGAGTTTAAAGAGGGTCGTCCCCTGACATTATGTGTCTGTCAAGCCTGCAACACCGAGTACCGATTTACTCGGGAAAACCGACCAACCGGCCCTCACCCGCATTATCTCGCACCACCGTGCGGCCTCGGTTCGGTACATCTGGTACATCGTACGGACCACTCCCCTCGTATACCCCCTTCCATTGTTCCTTCACCCCCTATCCACTCCTTTACCCGTTTCCCCCGAACAACATGACAGCCACTCATTGTCCTGGCCACTGCCATTGTTTTATCTTAGGCCGTCCTCTATTGTTCTATTCCCGCCCACCATTTCATTATCTTATTTTCAGCCATACTCTATTATTCTAATACCGCTTACATTCCTTATTCTATTTCTGATCACTGTGGACAATGCCTCCATGTGGTTGCCTCATACCTTATTGTTTCCATTCCTTACGCCACCCTGTTCCACATCTTGCTTCTTAACTATAAAAGTAGTGGGATGTATGTAGATAGTTCTTCACTCAGAATATCGATTGATTCGCACCCCTTTTGTCCACTCTCTATTTCTAAAAGTCCTTCGCTCGAGCCGACGCCCTCGGCATCCTCTCAAGGCTCCTCTCACTATCCAAATTAGTGGCACGCACGGAATAGCAGGGCGCAACGCAAGAGCATGTTAAAGCCTAGCCACTCTGTAACGGTTTGCAGGACTTAACCGATATCTCGGCGTGACCGAATCTTGACAGTGTCTATATGTTTTAATGATAAGGGGAAATAAAAGAAAATGTCCTAATATAGTCCGTATGTGAAGTCCATCTGATGTTACTTGGCGGTTTGTATGATTGTAACGTGTTCTCGTTTTGGTATTATCTGAATGATATATATCGTTGTGATATTGGATTGTTGTGTGTCTCGTTACTTGTTCGACTCATTTGGCTCGTGTCTCATTCGGTGAGTTTACTTGTGTATCGATGACTTGTGTATGTCTTAGGCATCTTGGTTTACTTGTATCATCTTGTGTTTAAGAATTCTAATATGGCAATGATGTGGGAGTGAGTGAAATGGAAGTGTGTGAATAGGTACTCAATGTTGTTTTCCTACACCTCACATATGTAGCATACAAAGGGTTGGCCAAGTATATCAAGGACAGCCTCCTCCACTTCTCTTGATTTACATTTCTTGCCAAACTCAGACAGTTTTCACTTGAGATCAACAGCAGGTACTAGGAATGCAAGGAGTATGACAACTTTGTAAATCCTTCAAAGGTGAATGCATCCACTTCCAATTGCTCCAACTCTAACAACAATAACAATCAGTCTTCCTTCAATTCCAACAACTCAAACAACAAGAGGAGTAAGAAGGGGGGGAAGAAGAACGGCAACGATAAGTCTTCCAACAATAATAACAATGCTAATGACATTTTGTCCAAGCTCAGAAAAGATGGGAAGCTGTTGTCTAAAGAACATCAAAAACAAATCGACACAGGACTATGTCTCTTATGTGCTTCAAAAGGTCACATGGTCAAGGACTGTCCCAACTCCAATTCCCAATCCTCATCGACTTCATCTTCTTCTAACAACAACAACAACAAAAAATCGATGAAAGCATGTGTGACCAATGCAAGCATGACTGACACCAAAGCCAAAGACACTGCAGCCACAGAGTCAAAAAAATAAGCAGCAACCTCAGAAATGCACAAGCTGAGGATTGAATTAGCCTCACTCATGTGCTCTTCTTAAATGCCCTTTCTCCTGTTTCTCGCATATCTTCTACTTCTGAGACTTCAAAAACTTCTTTAATAATTAATTTGACTTGCTCTAGTATTCTCAAATTTCCTTTAGTTATGCTCTTAGATTGTGGTTCTTCAGACTGTTTTATTGAATCACGAGTTGTGCAAAAATATTCTTTGCCTATTAACTCTGTTCCTTCTATTCTGTTGAAACTATTTGATGGTTCTACTAACTCTGTTCTTACTCAGACCACTATGATCTCCATCCAATTTCCGACTGGCAAACTTGAGAATATTACTTTCTATGTAACATTGTTGGACAGCAGTTGCTCTACAGTACTTGGCTTCAACTGACTCACCTGCTACAATCTATTGATTGACTGGGTATTAGGCAGTATAACTTTCAAGACTGCAAAACCAACCACTGCTCTGACCCTTCAGGCCTCACCTGCTGCTTTACAGTTCAGCACCCTGCTTTCAAGCAATCTGTCACCATCTCCAAAGTTGGAGGCACTGTAGATAGCCCTAGTTACAGTAGGGGACAAAACTGTTCAAGTATTTTGAACATTTGTGTTGTACTGTAAATAATGGGAGGATTACAAAATCAAAAAATATGATCTAATTAGTGGAGATAGCCCTGCTTCTGAACTTGTGGTCACAATCAAGATGATTACATAACTCTCAATATTCATTGAGATATTAATTATTTAAAAAATGAAGCATTTGAATGGTTTTGTCCCTCACATTTTTTAAACAAGAAATGGTATATATCAGTACTTAGTAAAGCCCCCATTTGCTCTCATCACTGCCTGCACCCTTCTAGGCATGCTCTCAATTAACTTCTGACACACCTCTGGCTCTATCTTCTCCCATTCCACTCCAATCCTCTCCCATAGCTTATGTACTCCACTAGGGGGGTGTTTATAGTCAGAAAGGTGCTTTTTGACAATAGTCCAGAGGTGTTCAATGGGGTTTAGGTCAAGGGACTGAGCTGATCACTTCATGACCTCATAGAATGGTCAGAAAACCACTCAGTGGCCTTCTTGCACATGTGCTTGGGGTCATTATCCTGTTGAAAAATAATGTCAGTAGAATCTTTACCATAATACTCTAGGCTAGCCTGGAGCTCATCATCTAAAATCTGCCTGTACAACCCATTCATCCTTCCATCAATTTTGATAGCATAGCTAAGTCCTTCCCACAACATACAACTCTATACCATCACAGAACCTCTATCAAACTTCAGTGTTCCCTCAACTAGCCTATCATTAAAAGGCTCTCCAGCCTTTTTATACACCCATTTTCTTCCATCTGACCTCAATCGATTGATTTTAGTCTCATCTGACCAGACAACACACTTCTGGTCCTCTAGAGTCAACTCCAGATGAGTTTCTGAAAACTCCCTCCTTGCCTTCCTATGCCTTGCACTAAAAAGTGGCTTCTTTGTCTTTACAACTTCCTTCATCCCAGCCTTCTTCAGGTTCCTCCTTATAGTCTTGGATGTCACTGGTTCATTGAGAATGTTTTAGAGCACCTGGGTACCCTGGGTTGCATTCTCAATCTTCTCTCTTTGCATGAGCAATATGATATAGTGGATGTTGGAGGGGGATATCTTGGATGGGCGACCACCAGTGGCCTTGGGTATATCAGGACAGTGTTTCCTGTGAATGGTAGAGATAGAGCCAACAGAGACACCAAGGTAAGAGGAGATGTAGTGGCTAGAATGACCAGTTTTGAGCAATTGGATGATAGAGTCAACTTTAGCAGCAGAGAGAGGCTTCATGGTTCTGAACAAGGGATGTTTGGCTTTGTTTGGACAGAAACAAACTATAAAAAGGTTCACATGATGTCATGTGACTTTTCATGTGATTTCCAGCCCTGTATATACAATTTATTGCATTAATAACTATGAGGGACAAAACCGTTCAATGCTTCATTTTTTTAAATAATTAATATCTCAATAAATATTGAGAGTTACATAATCATCTTGATTGTGACCACAAGTTCAGATGCAGGGCTATCTCCACTAATTACGTCATATTTTTTGATTACATAATCTTCCCATTATTTACAGTACAACACAAATGTTCAAAACACTTGAACAGCTTTGTCTCCTACTGTAAAACAGAAGTGTTTGTTTGCACCTGCAAACTAGAAGGTTCACAAGCCTTTCAACTCAACCTTGCAGATCTCGACAAATACGCTCAAGGCTCTACTACAGTTAACTCTTCCGACAACCTGGATAGCATTAAACAGCATGTTCTAGAATTCTATCATGACTTCACTGATGTCTTTAGTAAACAGTATGGTAATACACTAGCACCCCATAGACCCTATGACCTTAAGATCAACCTCAAGGACAGCACTTCTTTCCCTCTTGGTCCCATCTATTCCCTCTCAGTATCCAAACTCCAATCACTACGAGATTTCATTAAAGAACACCTCAACATGGGCTTCATTTGACCCTCACGTTCATCACATGGTGCCCCAGTACTGTTTGTATGGAAGAAGAATGGCTCCCTGCAACTCTGCATAGACTTTCATGGTCTAATCAGAATTATAAAGAAGGACCATTATGTACTTCCCCTTATTTTTGACCTCTTAGACACCCCCAAGAAAGCTTATATATATACTAAAATCGATCTCTGACATACTTATCATCTTGTTCAAATTACAGAAGGAGACAAATGGAAGACAGCCTTTAGGACTCATTATGGATCCTTTGAGTGGCTTGTCATGCCATTCAGTTTATCTAATTTCCCTAGGGAAATGCACAGGTTATGCCAACTTGCATGGGTTACCAAGTCAGGTGTCCTTGGGTTTGAGTACAGGTCAAGCTGAGAGCACCCAACCCATGGTGTCAGGTGCAACATGAACACATCTTATTCATATGTACATGCACTGATACAAATGGGATGCCATGAATGCGATGAATGTACTATATGTGCATGGGCTGCAACATACATGATGTATATGCATGCACTATGATATACACAATGTATATGCATGTGCTGCAGTGTATGTGACATATGCACACGTGCTGCCATGAATGCAATGTATGTGACATATGCACATGTACTACCATAAACGTGATGTATGTGACATATGTGCATGTGCCACCATGAATGTGATGTATATGACATATGCAATGTATGCATATGCGCCACCATAAACACAATGTATGTGATATATGTGCATGCAACCACATGCGTGCAGGTGTGGCATGCATCCAACACCCGTCGACCCATGGGTTGATGGGTTTGGGTTTCCCATGGGTTGGGTGTGGGTCGCTCACATTTGACCCATGAGTGACCCATGCCATTCTCTAAATGCCCCTGCTGCTTTTCAGCACTTCATGAACGACATTTTTGGTGATCTATTAGACAATTGCACCATCATCTATTTGGATGGCATCCTCATCTATTCAAATAATGAATCCTCGCATATCGAACATGTTTGCAAAGTTCTTTGACAATTATGCAAACACAACCTTTATGCTCGAGAAGACAAATGCTCCTTCCACCAAATGTCTGTCAAATACCTCAGATATATCCTATCACCTGATGGTCTTATAATGGCAGAAGACAAAGTCAAATGCATCACTCAATGGCCCGAACCATGTAAAGTCAAGGATATCTAATCATTCCTTGGATTTGCAAACTTCTATTGACGATTTATTTTCAACTATTCCTCTATTACAACTCCCCTTACTGTCAAGTACACATACCGAGATCCTGGTAATTTGGCAGTGCTGACAGAGCAGTCATCTACGTACAAGTGTCCACACCACATGCATGTCACTTGGTATGCTAGTCTCAGCTCAGCACTACCACCTACATTCCTTGTCCTTACCCCTCACATACTCTATGCCATTCACCATCCATTAATCCTACCATGCCTACTCCTCATTCTTTGATCTGCCCCAGCTTGGACTTCCTGTCCTTGTTTTATCCTCAGCCACAACCATTGTTTTATAGTCAGGCACTCCCTATTGTCCTATCCTTGGCCACATTCCTATTATTCTATTTTCCATTGTCCTATCCCCATTTACATTTCTTCATTCTAAATTTACTCATTGTAGACAATACCCACATGCTCTGCATACCTTATTGTCCCACATTCCTTATTCCACATGTCGCTTCTTAAACCTATATAAGTAGGGCATGCATATACATATTTCCTCATTCTGGGTATCGACTAGGCTTAGGCCCCTCTACCTTCTCCTCCTCTGTTAGGTCCTCTACTTGGGCCAGTATCATCGACATCCTCCCGAGTATCCCGTCTGTTACAAATCAGTGGCATGCATGGAGAGTAGGGCTGTCAGGCTTTGGTTACTGATGAACTTCGGTATTGCTGAGGGGTGTTGGTGAAAAGGTTGGGTGGACTATGGCCAAGTCCTGCAGGCCAAGAGTAGTGGCGTTGGCTTCAATATACTTGTGCGTTACGCCCTACTTGCTGTGCATGCTACCTATTTGCAACAGACAAATACTTGGGAGAATGCTGATGATGCTGGCCCGAGTCGAGGACTTTACAGAGGAGAAGAAGGTAGAAGGGCCTAAGCCTAGTCGATACCCAGAATGAGGAAGTATGTACATGCATGTCCTACTTATATAGGTTAAGAAGTGACATGTGGAATAAGGAATGTGGAATAACAAGGTATGCAGAGCATGTGGTTATTGTCCACAGTGAGTAAAATTAGAACAAGGAATGCAAACTGGGATAAAACAATAAATGATAGAATAATAGGGAATGGGGTCAAGGATGGGACAATAAGAGTGCATGACTATAAAACAAGGGTTGCACACAAAGATAAAACAAGGATAGGGAGTCCCGAGGTGAAACGGACTGGAGGGTGAGAACAAGGAGTGTGGATGGCAGGTGTACCAAGCCGAGACCGGCGCACCAAGTATTATGCATGCGGCGTAGACACTTGGTCGTGGTCATAGGATGGTTACTCTGTCAGCACTGCTGAGTAGATGGGCCTCGGTATGTGTACTTGACAAGGGTGCAATGCATGAGTATATTGAAGCCAAAGCCACTACTTCTGGCCTGCAGGACTTGGCTGTTATCTGCCCAACCCCTCGGCAATACCGAAGCTTGACACTTACTCGACTCACTTGTAAGGGTCTGGCATAGAACTGGAGTGAGGAGTATAGAGATGTGTTTAATAAGCTAAAACTGGAATTCACATCTGCCCCTATCTTAACTCATTGGACTCCTGATTTGCCCTTGATTATGGAGACAGATGCATCAGATTATGCTTCAGCAGCTATACTCTCTCAACATACCTCAGACGGTGAGTATCATCTGAACGCTTTTCATTTCTGAACTTTTACTTCCTCTGAATTCAACTATGACATTTATGATAAAGAACTGCTCATGATTTTCGAAGCTTTTCAAAAGTGGCATCACTACTTGGAAGGTTCCGCTGACTCCATCAATGTCATCATGGATCATAAGAACTTGGAGTACTTTTTCACAACCAAGTTATTGACTACATGTTAAGCTAGGTGGTTGGAATACCTTTCCCAGTTTAAATTTGTCATTCATTTCAGACCAGGTTATTTAGATACTAAGCCTGATTTGCTCACTAGATGATAGGACATCTATCTTAAGGAGGGGATGAGCAACTATGCCACCATTAATCCCCAGAACCTTCAACCCATCTTCTCTCAATACCAGTTGACCATGTCCCTTTAAGCCACAAGCCTCATCAAACCCATATTGAGGGCCTCAACCCTTATGAAGACTGAGTGCATCCTGAACAACATCAAACATCATCTTTCCTCCAACCCCTTAGCTCAGAAACACCTCGCAAATAACAACGACCCAAAGTGGCAGACTAATCCCAATAGTCTGTTACTATTTGACGATTGCATTTATGTTTTCGAGACACAAGACTTACGCTTACACATGTTACAACATAAGCATGATCACATTCTTTCTGGACACTTTGGAATTAACAAAACCATAGACCTTGTTAGATGTAACTATAATTGGCCTGGCATAAGGTCATTCGTCAAAGACTACTGAAAATCCTACATGACATGTATGCAGAACAAATTGCAATGTCATAAGCCCTATGGATTGCTCAAACAGCTTCCAGTGCTAGAAAAACCCTAGAACTCGATATCCATGGACTTTATGGAACAGCTCCCTATGTCCTCAGGATTCACGGCCATCCTAGTCATTGTCGATCACTTTTCCAAGCAGTCTATCTTCATTCCTACATCCTTTACCATCACTTCCACTTAGCTCACAGAACTCTTCGTACTTCACATATTCTCCAAACATGGCATTCCTTCTCACATCACTTCAGATAGAGGCTTAGAATTTGTGTCCAACTTCTGGTGTTCTCTCAGGAAAGCCCTCAACATGAAGTTACATTTCACCTCATGCTATCACTCAGATAGCCAGACGGAACATACTAATAAGACATTTGAACAGTACCTTCGTGTCTATTGCAACTATCAACAAGACAACTGGGCTTCATTAATACCCCTTGCAGAGTTCACCTATAATGTCAGGCTTTGGGAATGCTGAGAGGTTGGGCATGTAATGACCAAGTCCTACAGGCCAGGAGTAGTGGCTTTAGCTTCAATGTACTCGTGCATTGCACCCTATTTGCCATGTGTGCCACCGATTTGGGACAGAGGGAATACCCAGGGGTACCAAAGGTGCTAGCCCAAGTAGAGGACTTTACAGAGGGAGGAGAAGGTAAGGGGCCTAAGCCTAGTCGATACCCAGAATGAGGAAATATGTACATGCATGCCCTACTTATATAGGTTTGAGAAGCAACATGTGGAATAAGGAATGTGAGACAATAAGGTATGTAGAGCATGTGGGTATTGTCCACAATGAGTAAAATTAGAATGGAGGAATGCAAACGGAAATAGAACAATAAAAGATAGAATAATAGGAATGTGGTCAGAGATGGAACAATAGGGAGTGGCCATCTATAAAACAATTGGGCCATGGCTGAGGATAATACAAAGACAAAATGTCCCAAAGTGAGGTGGGTTGAGGAATAAGGAATGGATGGGGTAGGGTTAATGGTTGGTAAAATGAGGAAGAGTGGACAAAGGATGGAGATGGGAATGTGGAGGGTGGATGTGCCAAGCTAAGACCAGCATACCAAGTAATTTGCATGTGGCTTGGACACTTGGGCATGGTCGTAGTCCAATATACTCGGTCAGCACTGCCAAATCACCAGACACTCGGTATGTATACTTAGGGAATGGCACGGGTCACCCACGGGTCAAATGTGGGTGACCCGCACCTGACCCATGGGAAACCCGAACCCGTCAACCCATGGGTTTTTTCCCATGGGTCGACGGGTGTCGGGTGCGCGGCACACCTGCATGCCTGCGGCACGTTTGTGTCGTACGTCACGTTCGTGCCGACACGAACGTGCTGTACGCGCACGCACCAACACGAATGCACAGTACACGGATGTGCTGACATGAATGCGCCGACATGAATGAGCCGACACGAACGCGCCGACATGGACACATTGTATGTGCATGCGCGAACGTGCTGTACACACACGCGCTGATACGAACGCGTTGTATGCGTGCACGTACGGCTCATTGGTGTCGGCGCGTGCATGTCATATGGTGTGGCACGTGTGTGTCATATGCGCGTGCGTGTCGTATGCGTGTGCGGCGTGTGTGTGTCATATGCACGTGCGTGTCATACGCGCACATGTACGACTGGAGTGAGTGGCCGGTTGGGTGTCGTACGCGTGCGCATGCACGCGTACATGGTTGACATGCCGGGTTGGGCCGGGTCACGGGTGCTCTGGGCTTGACCCGCACCCGCACCCAAGGGCACCCAACCCGGTGACCCGTGCAGGTTGGCCAAACCCGTGCTATTCCCTATGTATACTTGACATATAATAATGCTCCCAGCACCACTATGGGAGTCTTGCCATTCTTTGCCAACAAAGGCTATCATCCCAACTGAATACTAAATATCTAATTCCACGTACAAGTGACCAAGTCATTCACAAGTCATATAGTACATCAGTCTCAGTTCAGTACATCTATCATTCATGATTTGGTTTACTCATCTTCTATTATTCCTACTTCACTTATTCTTTTATGCTGTCAAGCTTTGGGAACTGACAAACTTTGGGACTGCCAAAAGGTTGGGCGGACAATGGCCAAGTCTTGCAGGCCAAGAGTAGTGGTGTTGGCTTCAATGTACTCATGCATTGCACCCTACCTGCTGTGTGTGCCACTGATTTGCAACAGACAGGATACTCAGGAGGATGCCGATGATGCTGGCCCAAGTCGAGGACTTCACAGAGGGGAAGAAGATAGAAGGGCCTAAGCCTAGTTGATACCCAGAATGAGGAAATATATACATGCATGTCCTACTTATATAGGTTTAAGAAGCGACATGTGGAATAAGGAATGTGAGACAATGAGATATGCAGAGCATGTGGTTATTGTCCACAACAAGTAAAATTGGAATGAAGGAATGTAAAACAGGGATAGAACAATAAAGGATAGAATAATAGAATGTGGCCAAGGATAGGATAATAGGAAGCGACCGACTATAAAACAATGTAGCCATGGCCAAGGATAATACAAGGACAGGAAGTCCTGAGGTAAGGTAGGTTGAGGATTATGGAGCAAATGGTGCAGGATTAATGGATGGTTGAGGTAGAGTATGTGAGGGGTGAGGACAAGGAATGTGGGTGGTGGATGTGCCAAGCCGAGACCGGCATACCAAGTGATATGCATATGGTGTGGACACTTGGACATGGACATAGGATGACTGCTCGGTCAGTACTGCCAAATTAATGGGTCTCAGTACGTGTACTTAACATATGCCTCATTTCCATTTGCTTTAGTATGTTGATATGCTTGGCTATTATAACCAAATTTTCCATATCTTGTCTCCATATCTTATTCCTTTTGCATATATTTCTTGTATTATCCTATTATATATCAAGGTCTTTCATCTATATTTCTTTGACTATAAAAGTAGTATACTTGGTTTAAGGGCAACCTACTCAAGTACTGATTCTAGCATTTGCTGGGAGGCTAACAGTGGGAAACACCACAGCCCTGCCACTTACCCAGGGCTTAACCCAGGACTCAAACCCAGAGTTTATCCACAGACACTATCAGACACTGGTAGGGAGGTCTAGAAGTAAATATATGTATAAAGGTTCAGGTAGCTAGATACATGCAAGCTGCTTACCTAATAGGGAGGTCCAGAAGAGAAAGAACTAAGGATACCTTTACCCGAGCGAGCAGCAACTGTATAGCTATTGTAACTGTGACATAACAAACCTGTCACAGCCAGCAAAGAAGACAAAAGAAGACAAAAGAGAAAGGATTATGGTAAAAATATGAAGAGGAAAGATAAACAAATGATTGAGGAAGTAATATAAGCAAAAAGGATAAGGAAAACAAAGGAAATAAGGGAAGAAAGGAAAGAAAAGGGAATAAACCAGTAGTCCCCTGACATTACCCCCTCTCTAGAATGTAGTAACCTAACACATAGACATAGACATACATGGTCTACCAAATACACATAAGGGATACTGAACTGAATCAATGTATAGAGCCTATTGAAGGGCATCCAAGATAGCCACTAAATGGGTACATGAGCATATCTGTTTGACTATGCCCACAATGGCTGAAGATATGGGATGGATAGTGCTGCTCCTCAGACATAACAGTCAACTCAAGTATCAAGAGTGAGAGTCTGAGAGGGACAGAGCAGGCAGTATTACCGATGCCTATTGGTTCATTTTTAGTAGTCTGTATATGTAAACTGTTAGCATCCGAGTTTGCATCAGGTCCAAGCTGACGTAAGTCAGTCCGAGTCGTGTGTTTGGAGTCATAAGGACTTGGCTTCAACTTTAATGTTGCACCCTCCTCGATCGTCAGTCCTTTATTTCGGAGGTTCGGAGAAGATAAGTTTTCGGAGTTCAAGAGTGAGTGGGTATTGTCAAGTCCACGTACCGAGGTCCCAGAGATTCGCCAGTACCGATCGAACAACCATCCTACATCCACATACAAGTGTCCACGCCGCATGCACATCACTTGATCCCATGTTCTCGGTTCGGCACATCCATCATACTATCCATCCGTTTCTCGATCCGCCCCACCTCGGTACCTACTACCCCTTGTGTTATCCTTGGTTACAGTCATTGTTTTATACTCAGCCACTCTCTATTGTCCCATCTCGAATCACAATCCTATTATCCTGTCTTTTATTGTTCTATCCCCGCTTTGCATTCCTTGTTCTAATTTTGTTCGTTGTAGACAACAACTACATACTCTGCATACCTTGTTGTCCCACATTCCTTATTCCACATGTCGCTTCTTAACCTATATAAGTAGGACGTGGATGTACATACTTCCTCATTCTGGGTATTGACTAGGCTTAGGCCCTTCTACCTTCTTCTCTTCTGTTAAGTCCTCGACTCGGGCCGGCATCTTCAGCATCCCCTTGAGTATCTGTCTGTTGCAAATACAGTGGCACGCATGGCAAGTAGGGCGCAACGCACGAGTACGTTGAAGCCAATGCCACTACTCTTGGCCTGCAGGACTTGGCCATAGTCCGCCCGACCTTTCGACAACACCCCTCGGCAGTACCGAAGTCCATCAGTATCCGACTCCTGACAGGTATACAAGTCGATATTCGAACTAAGGTATAGTACAGAAGTCTGGAGGTATTTATATATACGATCCTTATTGTAACTAATTAGGAATGATTAAGAGAACAATAAGATGAACGAAAATGGAGTACAAGAGAAATATACATTGGTGTTACAATAAGACTATTGTTTGACGAAAAAGGAAGATGTCCGAGGTCCGAGGGTAACGATGCTGGTCGGACTCGGAGGTGAGAATGTAGGTTCAGACTTGTTTCGGAGTAGGGTCCTTTCATAGCACCCTATGTCGGATGTCCGAGATGTCGGAGTTATATCACGGATATAACAGTGCCCCCTTGTTAGGACCGAGCCTTGATGTCCTGGTGCTTAATGATGGCAGAAGTTAATGTGGGAAGATTATGTGATTAGGTGTCGAAAAAAGGTATAAAAGGGAGACCCTTTTCCATAGTAGTAGCCCAACCATGTCGTCAACCAACACCCCCGTTCCTGACGATGAGGCTGTCTTGTTAGAGCAGATGCAGGCAGCCTCGGAGATGCTCGACCAGATCCGAGCTGAAAAGAAGAAGAAGGCCGAAGAGGAGGCTGAAGAGTAACAGAGGGCTGAGGAGGAGGCCAAGAGAAAGGCCAAGGAGGAGGCCAAAAGAAAGGCTGAGGAAGAGGCCAAGCGGGAGGCTGAGGAGGAAGCTAAGCGAGAGGCTGAGCGCAAGGCGAAGGAGGAGGCTGAAAAGAAAGCCAAAGAGGCCGAACAAAGGGCCAAGGAGGCTAATGAAGCGGCCGAAAAAAGGGCCAAGGAGGAGGAGGATAAGATGGTCTGAAAGGAGGCCGAGAAGCCTCGAGGGGCCTCGTCGAAAGTGCCAAAAAGGGGAATGCAAGGGAGGGCTAAAAAGAGCTCCCAAACTATTTTGGAGCTATCTACGATAGCTGAAGATGTCCCCCCTGAAGGGAGTTCTTTGGGGATCATGACTCAGAGAGCGACCCCAGACTTGGGAGAGGGGGGTTCGGGGTTGTCCGAGTGCAAAAAACAGCATGCCCGTATCCTCAAAAAACAGCGGTCGGCCCGAAAGGCTCACGCTCAAAAGCAGGTGGAGAATGAGCAGTTGAGAAGGGCCAGGGCTGACGGTGCTGAGGTGGGTCTTGGACCGATTGAGTCCAGTTGAAGAACACTAATGAGCATGTTCCTGGACCTGTATCAGGTGTCCGAAGGTGGGGTCAGTCAGAGTTCGGAGGTGTGCAAGCACTGTGCCCGCCAGGGGGACCCCTGCATTTGGCCTAGTACCGGGAGGGGCACTTCATGCCTGATCTGCGGTATCCAGAAAGTGAAGTATAGGCCAGATGATGGCGAGGAGTCGGACAAGGGCGAGAAGAGGGGTAGGGGTGCTTCGGAAGACGGTGGTGGTCCTCCATCAAAGAAGAGGAAAGTGGAGGTGGTGATTGAGGGGTTGTCTCGGGGTCTGGGTACCTCCAGGGTCAACATGAAGGAGGTGGTGGAGGAGCTGCGAG